>JAWNMP010000138.1:0-11675 GCA_035043875.1 Drosophila paucipuncta | reverse complement strand
AGCCCTTAAATTAATGGCCATGTCTTCGTCAAAAATTGCCGCATTTCAAGTATTAAGGTATTTTTAGAATTGGCTCGATTTTTTAAACAAAACTGCATTAAAATAAATTGACTTCAGACTCATCTAAGAAATATATTAAGGGCTATCCTTCAATAAATCGAAAATAAATTATAAATATTAAATATGGTCAACCCTTAAATTAATGGCCATATATTCATCAAAAATTGCACCTTTTCAAATATTAAGGTATTTTTGGAATTGGCACGATTTTTAAAACAAAACAACATATATATAAATTGACTACAGACTCATCTAAAAAATATATTAAGGGATATCTTTCAATAAATCGAAAATAAATTATAAACATTAAATAGGGTCAATCCTTAAATTAATGGCCATGTCTTCGTCAACAATTACCGCATTTCAAGTATTAAGGTATTTTTTGAATTGGCTCGATTGTTGCAACAAAACTGCATTAAAATAAATTGACTTCAGACTCATCTAAGAAATATATTAAGGGCTATCCTTCAATAAATCGAAAATAAATTATAAACATTAGAAACAAAACTGAATTAAAATAAATTGACTTCAGACTCATCTAAAAAATATATTAAGGGCTGTCCTTCAATGAATCGAAAATAAATTATAAACATTAAATAGGGTCAATCCTTAAATTAATGGCCATGTCTTCGCCAAAAATGCCGCATTTAATGTATTAAGGTATTTTTAGAATTGGCTCGATTGTTGAAACAAAACTGCATTAAAATAAATTGACTTCAGACTCATCTAAGAAATATATTAAGGGCTATCCTTCAATAAGGCGAAAATAAATTATAAATATTAAATAGGGTTAGCCCTTAAATTAATGGCCATGTCTTAGTCAAAAGTTGCCGCATTTAATGTATTAAGGTATTTTTAGAATTGGCTCGATTGTTGAAACAAAACTGCATTAAAATAAATTGACTTCAGACTCATCTAAGAAATATATTAAGGGCTATCCTTCAATAAATCGAAAATAAATTATAAACATTAAATTGGTTCAATCCTTTAATTAATGGCCATGTCTTCGTCAAAAATTGCCGCATTTCACGTATTAAGGTATTTTTAGAATTTGCACGATTTTTGAAACAAAACTGAATTAAAATAAATTGACTTCAGACTCATCTAAGAAATATATTAAGGGCTATCCTTCAATGAATCAAAAATAAATTATAAATATTAAATAGGGTGGGCCCTTAAATTAATGGCCATGTCTTCGTCAAAAATTACCGCATTTTAAGAATTAAGGTATTTTTAGAATTGGCTCGATTTTTTAAACAAAACTGCATTAAAATAAATTGACTTCAGACTCATCTAAGAAATATATTAAGGGCTCTCCTTCAATAAATCGAAAATAAATTATAAATATTAAATAGGGTTAGCCCTTAAATTAATGGCCATGTCTTCGTCAAAAATTACCGCATTTCAAGTATTAAGGTATTTTTAGAATTGGCTCGATTTTTTAAACAAAACTGCATTAAAATAATTTGACTTCAGACTCATCTAAGAAATATATTAAGGGCTATCCTTCAATAAATCGAAAATAAATTATAAATATTAAATAGGGTTAGCCCTTAAATTAATGGCCATGTCTTCGTCAAAAATTACCGCATTTCAAGTATTAAGGTATTTTTAGAATTGGCTCGATTTTTGAAACAAAACTGCATTAAAATAAATTGACTTCAGACTCATCTAAGAAATATATTAAGGGCTATCCTTCAATAAATCGAAAATAAATTATAAATATTAAATAGGGTTAGCCCTTAAATTAATGGCCATGTCTTCGTCAAAAATTACCGCATTTCAAGTATTAAGGTATTTTTAGAATTGGCTCGATTTTTTAAACAAAACTGCATTAAAATAAATTGACTTCAGACTCATCTAAGAAATATATTAAGGGCTATCCTTCAATAAATCGAAAATAAATTATAAATATTAAATATGGTCAACCCTTAAATTAATGGCCATATATTCATCAAAAATTGCACCATTTCAAATATTAAGGTATTTTTGGAATTGGCACGATTTTTAAAACAAAACAACATATATATAAATTGACTACAGACTCATCTAAAAAATATATTAAGGGATATCTTTCAATAAATCGAAAATAAATTATAAACATTAAATAGGGTCAATCCTTAAATTAATGGCCATGTCTTCGTCAACAATTACCGCATTTCAAGTATTAAGGTATTTTTAGAATTGGCTCGATTGTTGAAACAAAACTGCATTAAAATAAATTGACTTCAGACTCATCTAAGAAATATATTAAGGGCTATCCTTCAATAAATCGAAAATAAATTATAAATATTAAATAGGGTTAGCCCTTAAATTAATGGCCATGTCTTCGTCAAAAATTGCCGCATTTCAAGTATTAAGGTATTTTTAGAATTGGCTCGATTGTTGAAACAAAACTGCATTAAAATAAATTGACTTCAGACTCATCTAAGAAATATATTAAGGGCTATCCTTCAATAAATCGAAAATAAATTATAAACATTAAATAGGGTTAGCCCTTAAATTAATGGCCATGTCTTCGTCAAAAATTGCCGCATTTCAAGTATTAAGGTATTTTTAGAATTGGCTCGATTGTTGAAACAAAACTGCATTAAAATAAATTGACTTCAGACTCATCTAAGAAATATATTAAGGGCTATCCTTCAATAAATCGAAAATAAATTATAAATATTAAATAGGGTTAGCCCTTAAATTAATGGCCATGTCTTCGTCAAAAATTGCCGCATTTCAAGTATTAAGGTATTTTTAGAATTGGCTCGATTTTTGAAACAAAACTGCATTAAAATAAATTGACTTCAGACTCATCTAAGAAATATATTAAGGGCTATCCTTCAATAAATCGAAAATAAATTATAAACATTAAATAGGGTCAGCCCTTAAATTAATGGCCATGTCTTCGTCAAAAATTACCGCATTTCAAGTATTAAGGTATTTTTAGAATTGGCTCGATTTTTTAAACAAAACTGCATTAAAATAAATTGACTTCAGACTCATCTAAGAAATATATTAAGGGCTATCCTTCAATAAATCGAAAATAAATTATAAATATTAAATAGGGTTAGCCCTTAAATTAATGGCCATGTCTTCGTCAAAAATTACCGCATTTCAAGTATTAAGGTATTTTTAGAATTGGCTCGATTTTTGAAACAAAACTGCATTAAAATAAATTGACTTCAGACTCATCTAAGAAATATATTAAGGGCTATCCTTCAATAAATCGAAAATAAATTATAAATATTAAATAGGGTTAGCCCTTAAATTAATGGCCATGTCTTCGTCAAAAATTACCGCATTTCAAGTATTAAGGTATTTTTAGAATTGGCTCGATTTTTTAAACAAAACTGCATTAAAATAAATTGACTTCAGACTCATCTAAGAAATATATTAAGGGCTATCCTTCAATAAATCGAAAATAAATTATAAATATTAAATAGGGTTAGCCCTTAAATTAATGGCCATGTCTTCGTCAAAAATTACCGCATTTCAAGTATTAAGGTATTTTTAGAATTGGCTCGATTTTTTAAACAAAACTGCATTAAAATAATTTGACTTCAGACTCATCTAAGAAATATATTAAGGGCTATCCTTCAATAAATCGAAAATAAATTATAAATATTAAATAGGGTTAGCCCTTAAATTAATGGCCATGTCTTCGTCAAAAATTACCGCATTTCAAGTATTAAGGTATTTTTAGAATTGGCTCGATTTTTGAAACAAAACTGCATTAAAATAAATTGACTTCAGACTCATCTAAGAAATATATTAAGGGCTATCCTTCAATAAATCGAAAATAAATTATAAATATTAAATAGGGTTAGCCCTTAAATTAATGGCCATGTCTTCGTCAAAAATTACCGCATTTCAAGTATTAAGGTATTTTTAGAATTGGCTCGATTTTTTAAACAAAACTGCATTAAAATAAATTGACTTCAGACTCATCTAAGAAATATATTAAGGGCTATCCTTCAATAAATCGAAAATAAATTATAAATATTAAATAGGGTTAGCCCTTAAATTAATGGCCATGTCTTCGTCAAAAATTACCGCATTTCAAGTATTAAGGTATTTTTAGAATTGGCTCGATTTTTTAAACAAAACTGCATTAAAATAAATTGACTTCAGACTCATCTAAGAAATATATTAAGGGCTATCCTTCAATAAATCGAAAATAAATTATAAACATTAAACAGGGTTAGCCCTTAAATTAATGGCCATGTCTTCGTCAAAAATTACCGCATTTCAAGTATTAAGGTATTTTTAGAATTGGCTCGATTTTTTAAACAAAACTGCATTAAAATAATTTGACTTCAGACTCATCTAAGAAATATATTAAGGGCTATCCTTCAATAAATCGAAAATAAATTATAAATATTAAATATGGTCAACCCTTAAATTAATGGCCATATATTCATCAAAAATTGCACCATTTCAAATATTAAGGTATTTTTGGAATTGGCACGATTTTTAAAACAAAACAACATATATATAAATTGACTACAGACTCATCTAAAAAATATATTAAGGGATATCTTTCAATAAATCGAAAATAAATTATAAACATTAAATAGGGTCAATCCTTAAATTAATGGCCATGTCTTCGTCAACAATTACCGCATTTCAAGTATTAAGGTATTTTTAGAATTGGCTCGATTGTTGCAACAAAACTGCATTAAAATAAATTGACTTCAGACTCATCTAAGAAATATATTAAGGGCTATCCTTCAATAAATCGAAAATAAATTATAAACATTAGAAACAAAACTGAATTAAAATAAATTGACTTCAGACTCATCTAAAAAATATATTAAGGGCTGTCCTTCAATGAATCGAAAATAAATTATAAACATTAAATAGGGTCAATCCTTAAATTAATGGCCATGTCTTCGCCAAAAATGCCGCATTTAATGTATTAAGGTATTTTTAGAATTGGCTCGATTGTTGAAACAAAACTGCATTAAAATAAATTGACTTCAGACTCATCTAAGAAATATATTAAGGGCTATCCTTCAATAAGGCGAAAATAAATTATAAATATTAAATAGGGTTAGCCCTTAAATTAATGGCCATGTCTTAGTCAAAAGTTGCCGCATTTAATGTATTAAGGTATTTTTAGAATTGGCTCGATTGTTGAAACAAAACTGCATTAAAATAAATTGACTTCAGACTCATCTAAGAAATATATTAAGGGCTATCCTTCAATAAATCGAAAATAAATTATAAACATTAAATAGGGTCAACCCTTAAATTAATGGCCATGTCTTCGTCAAAAATTGCCGCATTTCAAGTATTAAGGTATTTTTAGAATTGGCTCGATTTTTTAAACAAAACTGCATTAAAATAAATTGACTTCAGACTCATCTAAGAAATATATTAAGGGCTATCCTTCAATGAATCGAAAATAAATTATAAATATTAAATAGGGTGAGCCCTTAAATTAATGGCCATGTCTTCGTCAAAAATTACCGCATTTCAAGTATTAAGGTATTTTTAGAATTGGCTCGATTTTTGAAACAAAACTGCATTAAAATAAATTGACTTCAGACTCATCTAAGAAATATATTAAGGGCTATCCTTCAATAAATCGAAAATAAATTATAAATATTAAATAGGGTTAGCCCTTAAATTAATGGCCATGTCTTCGTCAAAAATTACCGCATTTCAAGTATTAAGGTATTTTTAGAATTGGCTCGATTTTTTAAACAAAACTGCATTAAAATAAATTGACTTCAGACTCATCTAAGAAATATATTAAGGGCTATCCTTCAATAAATCGAAAATAAATTATAAATATTAAATAGGGTTAGCCCTTAAATTAATGGCCATGTCTTCGTCAAAAATTACCGCATTTCAAGTATTAAGGTATTTTTAGAAATGGCTCGATTTTTTAAACAAAACTGCATTAAAATAAATTGACTTCAGACTCATCTAAGAAATATATTAAGGGCTATCCTTCAATAAATCGAAAATAAATTATAAACATTAAATAGGGTTAGCCCTTAAATTAATGGCCATGTCTTCGTCAAAAATTACCGCATTTCAAGTATTAAGGTATTTTTAGAATTGGCTCGATTTTTTAAACAAAACTGCATTAAAATAATTTGACTTCAGACTCATCTAAGAAATATATTAAGGGCTATCCTTCAATAAATCGAAAATAAATTATAAATATTAAATATGGTCAACCCTTAAATTAATGGCCATATATTCATCAAAAATTGCACCTTTTCAAATATTAAGGTATTTTTGGAATTGGCACGATTTTTAAAACAAAACAACATATATATAAATTGACTACAGACTCATCTAAGAAATATATTAAGGGATATCCTTCAATAAATCGAAAATAAATTATAAACATTAAATAGGGTCAATCCTTAAATTAATGGCCATGTCTTCGTCAACAATTACCGCATTTCAAGTATTAAGGTATTTTTTGAATTGGCTCGATTGTTGCAACAAAACTGCATTAAAATAAATTGACTTCAGACTCATCTAAGAAATATATTAAGGGCTATCCTTCAATAAATCGAAAATAAATTATAAACATTAGAAACAAAACTGAATTAAAATAAATTGACTTCAGACTCATCTAAAAAATATATTAAGGGCTGTCCTTCAATGAATCGAAAATAAATTATAAACATTAAATAGGGTCAATCCTTAAATTAATGGCCATGTCTTCGCCAAAAATGCCGCATTTAATGTATTAAGGTATTTTTAGAATTGGCTCGATTGTTGAAACAAAACTGCATTAAAATAAATTGACTTCAGACTCATCTAAGAAATATATTAAGGGCTATCCTTCAATAAATCGAAAATAAATTATAAATATTAAATAGGGTTAGCCCTTAAATTAATGGCCATGTCTTCGTCAAAAATTGCCGCATTTCAAGTATTAAGGTATTTTTAGAATTGGCTCGATTGTTGAAACAAAACTGCATTAAAATAAATTGACTTCAGACTCATCTAAGAAATATATTAAGGGCTATCCTTCAATAAATCGAAAATAAATTATAAATATTAAATAGGGTCAGCCCTTAAATTAATGGCCATGTCTTCGTCAAAAATTACCGCATTTCAAGTATTAAGGTATTTTTAGAATTGGCTCGATTTTTGAAACAAAACTGCATTAAAATAAATTGACTTCAGACTCATCTAAGAAATATATTAAGGGCTATCCTTCAATAAATCGAAAATAAATTATAAATATTAAATAGGGTTAGCCCTTAAATTAATGGCCATGTCTTCGTCAAAAATTACCGCATTTCAAGTATTAAGGTATTTTTAGAATTGGCTCGATTTTTGAAACAAAACTGCATTAAAATAAATTGACTTCAGACTCATCTAAGAAATATATTAAGGGCTATCCTTCAATAAATCGAAAATAAATTATAAACATTAGAAACAAAACTGAATTAAAATAAATTGACTTCAGACTCATCTAAAAAATATATTAAGGGCTGTCCTTCAATGAATCGAAAATAAATTATAAACATTAAATAGGGTCAATCCTTAAATTAATGGCCATGTCTTCGCCAAAAATGCCGCATTTAATGTATTAAGGTATTTTTAGAATTGGCTCGATTGTTGAAACAAAACTGCATTAAAATAAATTGACTTCAGACTCATCTAAGAAATATATTAAGGGCTATCCTTCAATAAATCGAAAATAAATTATAAATATTAAATAGGGTTAGCCCTTAAATTAATGGCCATGTCTTCGTCAAAAATTGCCGCATTTCAAGTATTAAGGTATTTTTAGAATTGGCTCGATTTTTGAAACAAAACTGCATTAAAATAAATTGACTTCAGACTCATCTAAGAAATATATTAAGGGCTATCCTTCAATAAATCGAAAATAAATTATAAACATTAAATAGGGTCAACCCTTAAATTAATGGCCATGTCTTCGTCAAAAATTGCCGCATTTCAAGTATTAAGGTATTTTTAGAATTGGCTCGATTTTTGAAACAAAACTGCATTAAAATAAATTGACTTCAGACTCATCTAAGAAATATATTAAGGGCTATCCTTCAATAAATCGAAAATAAATTATAAATATTAAATAGGGTTAGCCCTTAAATTAATGGCCATGTCTTCGTCAAAAATTGCCGCATTTCAAGTATTAAGGTATTTTTAGAATTGGCTCGATTTTTTAAACAAAACTGCATTAAAATAAATTGACTTCAGACTCATCTAAGAAATATATTAAGGGCTATCCTTCAATAAATCGAAAATAAATTATAAATATTAAATAGGGTCAGCCCTTAAATTAATGGCCATGTCTTCGTCAAAAATTACCGCATTTCAAGTATTAAGGTATTTTTAGAATTGGCTCGATTGTTGAAACAAAACTGCATTAAAATAAATTGACTTCAGGAAACTAAAACTGAATTAAAATAAATTGACTTCAGACTCATCTAAGAAATATATTAAGGGCTGTCCTTCAATGAATCGAAAATAAATTATAAACATTAAATAGGGTCAATCCTTAAATTAATGGCCATGTCTTCGTCAAAAATTGCCGCATTTAAGTATTAAGGTATTTTTAGAATTGGCTCGATTGTTGAAACAAAACTGCATTAAAATAAATTGACTTCAGACTCATCTAAGAAATATATTAAGGGCTATCCTTCAATAAATCGAAAATAAATTATAAATATTAAATAGGGTTAGCCCTTAAATTAATGGCCATGTCTTCGTCAAAAATTGCCGCATTTCAAGTATTAAGGTATTTTTAGAATTGGCTCGATTTTTGAAACAAAACTGCATTAAAATAAATTGACTTCAGACTCATCTAAGAAATATATTAAGGGCTATCCTTCAATAAATCGAAAATAAATTATAAATATTAAATAGGGTTAGCCCTTAAATTAATGGCCATGTCTTCGTCAAAAATTACCGCATTTCAAGTATTAAGGTATTTTTAGAATTGGCTCGATTTTTGAAACAAAACTGCATTAAAATAAATTGACTTCAGACTCATCTAAGAAATATATTAAGGGCTATCCTTCAATAAATCGAAAATAAATTATAAATATTAAATAGGGTTAGCCCTTAAATTAATGGCCATGTCTTCGTCAAAAATTACCGCATTTCAAGTATTAAGGTATTTTTAGAATTGGCTCGATTTTTTAAACAAAACTGCATTAAAATAAATTGACTTCAGACTCATCTAAGAAATATATTAAGGGCTATCCTTCAATAAATCGAAAATAAATTATAAATATTAAATAGGGTTAGCCCTTAAATTAATGGCCATGTCTTCGTCAAAAATTGCCGCATTTCAAGTATTAAGGTATTTTTAGAAATGGCTCGATTTTTTAAACAAAACTGCATTAAAATAAATTGACTTCAGACTCATCTAAGAAATATATTAAGGGCTATCCTTCAATAAATCGAAAATAAATTATAAACATTAAACAGGGTTAGCCCTTAAATTAATGGCCATGTCTTCGTCAAAAATTACCGCATTTCAAGTATTAAGGTATTTTTAGAATTGGCTCGATTTTTTAAACAAAACTGCATTAAAATAATTTGACTTCAGACTCATCTAAGAAATATATTAAGGGCTATCCTTCAATAAATCGAAAATAAATTATAAATATTAAATATGGTCAACCCTTAAATTAATGGCCATATATTCATCAAAAATTGCACCATTTCAAATATTAAGGTATTTTTGGAATTGGCACGATTTTTAAAACAAAACAACATATATATAAATTGACTACAGACTCATCTAAAAAATATATTAAGGGATATCTTTCAATAAATCGAAAATAAATTATAAACATTAAATAGGGTCAATCCTTAAATTAATGGCCATGTCTTCGTCAACAATTACCGCATTTCAAGTATTAAGGTATTTTTTGAATTGGCTCGATTGTTGCAACAAAACTGCATTAAAATAAATTGACTTCAGACTCATCTAAGAAATATATTAAGGGCTATCCTTCAATAAATCGAAAATAAATTATAAACATTAGAAACAAAACTGAATTAAAATAAATTGACTTCAGACTCATCTAAAAAATATATTAAGGGCTGTCCTTCAATGAATCGAAAATAAATTATAAACATTAAATAGGGTCAATCCTTAAATTAATGGCCATGTCTTCGCCAAAAATGCCGCATTTAATGTATTAAGGTATTTTTAGAATTGGCTCGATTGTTGAAACAAAACTGCATTAAAATAAATTGACTTCAGACTCATCTAAGAAATATATTAAGGGCTATCCTTCAATAAGGCGAAAATAAATTATAAATATTAAATAGGGTTAGCCCTTAAATTAATGGCCATGTCTTAGTCAAAAGTTGCCGCATTTAATGTATTAAGGTATTTTTAGAATTGGCTCGATTGTTGAAACAAAACTGCATTAAAATAAATTGACTTCAGACTCATCTAAGAAATATATTAAGGGCTATCCTTCAATAAATCGAAAATAAATTATAAACATTAAATTGGTTCAATCCTTTAATTAATGGCCATGTCTTCGTCAAAAATTGCCGCATTTCACGTATTAAGGTATTTTTAGAATTTGCACGATTTTTGAAACAAAACTGAATTAAAATAAATTGACTTCAGACTCATCTAAGAAATATATTAAGGGCTATCCTTCAATGAATCAAAAATAAATTATAAATATTAAATAGGGTGGGCCCTTAAATTAATGGCCATGTCTTCGTCAAAAATTACCGCATTTTAAGAATTAAGGTATTTTTGGAATTGGCTCGATTTTTAAAACAAAACTGCATTAAAATAAATTGACTTCAGACTCATCTAAGAAATATATTAAGGGCTCTCCTTCAATAAATCGAAAATAAATTATAAATATTAAATAGGGTTAGCCCTTAAATTAATGGCCATGTCTTCGTCAGAAATTACCGCATTTCAAGTATTAAGGTATTTTTAGAAATGGCTCGATTTTTTAAACAAAACTGCATTAAAATAAATTGACTTCAGACTCATCTAAGAAATATATTAAGGGCTATCCTTCAATGAATCAAAAATAAATTATAAATATTAAATAGGGTGGGCCCTTAAATTAATGGCCATGTCTTCGTCAAAAATTACCGCATTTTAAGAATTAAGGTATTTTTAGAATTGGCTCGATTGTTGCAACAAAACTGCATTAAAATAAATTGACTTCAGACTCATCTAAGAAATATATTAAGGGCTCTCCTTCAATAAATCGAAAATAAATTATAAATATTAAATAGGGTTAGCCCTTAAATTAATGGCCATGTCTTCGTCAAAAATTACCGCATTTTAAGTATTAAGGTATTTTTAGAAATGGCTCGATTTTTTAAACAAAACTGCATTAAAATAAATTGACTTCAGACTCATCTAAGAAATATATTAAGGGCTATCCTTCAATAAATCGAAAATAAATTATAAATATTAAATAGGGTTAGCCCTTAAATTAATGGCCATGTCTTCGTCAAAAATTACCGCATTTCAAGTATTAAGGTATTTTTAGAATTGGCTCGATTGTTGAAACAAAACTGCATTAAAATAAATTGACTTCAGACTCATCTAAGAAATATATTAAGGGCTATCCTTCAATAAATCGAAAATAAATTATAAACATTAAATAGGGTTAGCCTGTAAC
>JAWNMP010000136.1:0-93197 GCA_035043875.1 Drosophila paucipuncta | reverse complement strand
ATTGCCTGCCAAGGTTGGAGCGTGCTATGTTGGCCAGAACATTTGTGGAAGCCTCTTTGTAGGTTGGACATCCTTTGAAACTGTACACATGATTGCCCGTACAATTTGCACACTTTGGGTTGTCAATTCTGGTATGTGCACATCCAGTAGAGGGTTGTGAGCCGGCACATTTCATCCACACACATTTCACCTCAGTTGATTGAAGCTCAACCGCAAACATATTCATAGCATCTTGGGTGCGACTGTGCTTGTGTGGTCGGAGTGCAGTGATGCAGGTGTCTGATGACGATTTTATAGAATCGCTCGTTACCTATCTGGTGCGTATGAGGCTCTTTCTTGTCATCATTAAGGGAACTTAGCACAGCATGATAGGTTCCAAGGTCCTCACACAAAAACTTAACTCCGTTGCCCATTTAGCACTTTGTGGTGAATTTCCCAATTCCAGAAATACTGTTCAGTTTATCAGAGAATCATTAACTTTGTGGAGAAAAATACCTGGAATTTTTTCTTCCATGTTGGGCACCTGTTTCATGCCACTTGGTGGATGATCTCCGGCCAGACTTCCGCTCAGTGTACATTGCGCCACAAGCTTTGTAATGTGAAAGGCTTGTAGGCTAAACTCAATCGAGCTGTGGGTCCGAGCAACAAATTTATATTGCGTTTGCAATAATTAATAACACAATGTTCATAGATTAAAAATAGCTTTATTTGATTTCACTGTTTTGTTTGTAATTCCACATTCCACTGTTGGTTTTGCGGATCGCTTACTGGCTATTCGTTCCGTGGCGCTTCATTGCACCTCGGTGTCCTTGATTAGGTTTGTTTCGAGCTCCTGTGCGCGAGAACCTGCCCCAGGCACTCCGCCCGCCAGCTACGCAAGCCCAGGATCTCAGTCTGCCCGCCAGAGATTCTGTACAGCACTCCTGACACTCACCAGGATCAACGGCTTCCTTGTTCCTCAAGGATTACGCCTCGTCCTTTTGTGAGTCAGGATTCGCGTGTCTCACTCTCTGGCTAATCGCAGACCAAGCCTCGCTCGCTTCGCTTGGTTTCTTGCGGATATCGCCTGTTGCCACAATTCACGCGTGGCAAGGATATACGATTCGCGCCTAATTTCAGGACCTCGATGTCCTGTGATCCTTGTGTTTTATTGAGTTGGACACTTCGTGTCCTTGCACTTTCACTGGTAATTTTGGCTTTCCCTCGGACCTATTTTCGCACTGTGTACGCGCAGCCTCTCTTGTTTACTTTTCACAGCGTGTTGACTCTCGTAGCCGCGTATCTCAACTCCTCGCCTTGTGCGGCGGCGCTCCTTTTATAGGCCGGCTGGCCATCTTTTGTCGGGACTGTACCCCGGTGGCGTGATCTTCTGGTGGCGTGATTTTCGGGTACTTTTCCACTGCCCTTTTGCTGGCGCCAGCCATTGTCTGCCGTTGGTGTGAGTGTGGACAACAGTATTGCCCACGCAATACTCCTCACACACTAACGGCACATGTCCTGATGGACATGTGTGTCAGACACGTTCAAATGGCTGAACACCTGCGTTAGAAAGGGAGACGGCGAAAGAGAGCGAATTCGCCGCAACTGCATCAGGGCCGGATTTCGGTCTGAATGTCAGTTGTTGTGGGGGCGCATATAACATGCTCAAGGGCATTTTACATGCCCGTTCGTGACAATGCATACACATGTATGTTTTTAATCGAAACATACACATACATGCATGCTCACCAGTGCATGGATATATGGCTCCTCACAATTCGTATCTGGCTTTTTATGTAAGCCGATGTCATTTAGCCTAACTATAAGTTGTCTGCGAATTTTTAAATGGCTAACTCGCTGAACAGGGCAGTTGACTTTTGCTTTATTAGCTAGCAGCGAGAGTTTTCGCTTGAGATAGACGTCGACTGCTCAAAATCAGGAGTTTTGGGTTGTGCCGGTGGAAATTATGGTGAGAGATCATTTTTATAATGATTTATCTAGAGTCTGTAGTTCCAGTTGGGTAGGTTGCTGCTGTTGTTTTGCAGTGTCAGTAAACTACCATATTTTTTAGGTGAGTCCGTTATTTTTCCTGAGTATTCTATTTGTACTTGGTCATTACTCGATGCATTTGGGAATTCAGAGAGAATCACCATGTCAAAGTCCAAGTCAGACTCTTCTAGGTTAGGCGGCATAATTTTGGCAAATGAGTTGGCAGTGAATTTGCTCTTTGCCTGTATGTTACTCTTAGTCAACGGCAGTAATTGTGTAGGCAGCGCTGCCGGCTCAAGTCTGCTAGTAAGAGAGTGTGCAGGGTACAGGCACGAGAGTTTGTGAAGAGCGCTTCTTGTTGGCGTAAGTGCAAGTTGCCATATTGTGGATATTGTTCAACTTTAACCGTTGTACATTTGATATGTGTATGCATACACATACACTAGAAAGCACGAATGATCGTATTTACACGTGCTTTTGAGGCTCACATATATGATTTTACCGCAATAAAATGCGCCAAGAACCAAATTGGCGTGATTTTCAGTTGCACCGCTTTAAACTGTTCATATAATGTTGCTGTCGCGTAGAGTGGCTTGGCATAATTTTATTGTTTGAACATTTTAGTTATAGCAAATTGTTGCTAAATTGTTTTTTTTTTTTTATATTGGTTTTCATTTTTTTAACTTTCAACTGTGTGGTTTTTTCAACTGTGTGTTTCAATTGTGTTTCATTCAACTGTGTGGTTTTCAACTGTGTTTCAACTGTCTGGTTTTTCAACTGTGTGGAGTCAGTGCTCGCACATTAAGGGCCAGCCGGCAACTAAAAGTTGCCTTCAAAGCCTTACTTTATTTGTTTATACAATGTATTTGACAAATATGAGTAGATACAATTTTTGTTGAAAACAATTTTTGAAATAGCATAAACCACTGTTCAGAGTGTTAGACAACAGATGCGGCCAGCAAACAGCTGTTTGCAGATAAAGTCTGGCAATGCTGTTGTGGCTGGCCGATGTTTACAATATTTTTAACAGACAATAAGACATTTTTTTTTTTAATTTAGAAGGATAAAATAGTCAACTAAAACCTTATATATATTCCAGATGCTATCGGACGACCAGGCCAGAAGGAGGACCAGGATTGTTGCCAGAGCGGGACAGAGTGCTGTCAGGTGCCAAATGGCGGCAGCAGGTGTTTTGCGATGCGTGGCGGCAAATCGACTGCAGATCCAGAAATGCCAGCTGAATGTAGCGGCGTCCAAAGAGCAGCACACCAAAGAAGGCCAGCCATCAATGGTGCGCCACATTCCGTGCAGAAGCGATGCAGAGTAAGACGGGGCGAGGAAACATGTCCCGCATACATAAGCAGGTGAGTGTGCCTGTGTGGCAATAAACAAAGTGCATGTAGCAGCAATTTGTTTAATTTCATTTTTAGCAGCTGCTGATCCAGATTCAGGGACGCAGCAAGAACAGAGCACTGCAGTCACAAAGAGTCTGGAGCATAGGTCAACCAAGTAGTGGGTCAGCTAGTCAGTAGCAGCCGCCACTTCAAGAAGACCAGTACAGGAGGCGTTCAGAGGGGGCGCATCACAGTCAGCCATACATGGTGCAGGTGAGTGTGTGTGAAAGAAACAAAAAGCGTATAATAAACATTTTGTTTCATACCTTTATAGCAGATGCACCCAGGCGCGCATAGTACAATGGGGAGTCGCAGTTCACAGGCTGTCTCAGAGGTGCCCATGAAGCATGGCTTGTCTGTGTACAGCATCAAAACGTGTTCATTTGTTTTACTTCTGCAGAGAGAGGTAGCGCAGAGGCCATTACAAGTGACAGCGCAGACATCTCTATCAGCTTCTCCAGGCGTGCGCTGTGGTGATGTCGAGCAGTAGAAAGCCAACTACACAAGATTTTATTAATGTAGTTGGTACTGCATAAGCTCAATGAAGTTGAAGTTGCAAAATATCAGCTGCGTTATAGTTGCAAATACAGGCCTTGGCCAGAGTTGAGTACGAGGTGGGCGCTTCATAACAAGTTGAGCAAGGCGTCAACCTTGTTTTCCAGTTCATCAGCTCTCCTCAGATTTGCATTAAGAGCTCGCATAAGTGGTGTTTCGTCTGGAGCGGTGGATTGCTGGAGGAGAGAAGCATCTCCAGATCGATGCTGCAGTGGCTGTTGCTGTGACAGACGCCGCTGAAGAAAACTTTTTCTTTTTAGTGCCTCTCTCTCCAGTGATTGTTGTTGTTGTCGCTGCAGGGGCAGTGGTCCGCAAGTTGAGCGGGCAGAGCTTTCAGACATTCTTTCTGAAGCAGAGAAGCGGTTTATAGTATTCATACTTTGATAATGTTGGGGCTCAGAGCGCAGCTTCTCATGGAGCCTCAGTAAGTGTCTCTCAGCAGGGTTTTTCTTTAGTTGAGCAGCTTTGCCACTATGCCCGCTTTTTTGCTTTGATTGATGAGACGGCAATTCATGTTTTTGTAACTGCTGCTGCTGAATACTCCGGGAACTCTGTTGCCTGCCAAGGTTGGAGCGTGCTATGTTGGCCAGAACATTTTTGGAAGCCTCTTTGTAGGTTGGACATCCTTTGAAACTGTACATATGATTGCCCGTACAATTTGCACACTTGTGGTTGTCAATTCTGGTATGTGCACATCCAGTAGAAAGTTGTGAGCCGGCACATTTCATACACACCATATGTCCGCAAACAATTTTTTGTAAGTGAGAGGATCCTGTCAATAGCTACGTCACTCGTTGATTGAAGCTCAACCGCAAACATATTCATAGCATCTTGGGTGCGACTGTGCTTGTGTGGTCGGAGTGGAGTGATGCAGGTGTCTGATGACGATTTTATAGAAGCGCTCGTTACCTATCTGGTGCGTATGAGGCTCTTTGTTGTCATCATTAAGGGAACTTAGCACAGCATGATAGGTTCCAAGGTCCTCACACAAAAACTTAACTCCGTTGCCCATTGAGCACTTTGTGGTGAATTTCCCAATTTCAGAAATACTGTTCAGCTTATCAAGAATTGGTTGAATCTCATTAACTTTGTGGAGAAAAATACCTGGAATTTTTTCTTCCATGTTGGGCACCTGTTTCATGCCACTTGGTGGATGATCTCCGGCCAGACTTCCGCTCTGTGTACATTGCGCTACAAGCTTTGTAATTTGTGGAATATTTGCTTTTTGGCCATATTCGTATCTGGCTTTTTATGTAAGCCGATGTCATTTAGCCTAACTATAAGTTGTCTGCGAATTTTTAAATGGCTAACTCGCTGAACAGGGCAGTTGACTTTTGCTTTATTAGCTAGCAGCGAGAGTTTTCGCTTGAGATAGACGTCGACTGCTCAAAATCAGGAGTTTTGGGTTGTGCCGGTGGAAATTATGGTGAGAGATAATTTTTATAATGATTTATCTAGAGTCTGTAGTTCCAGTTGGGTAGGTTGCTGCTGTTGTTTTGCAGTGTCAGTAAACTACCATATTTTTTAGGTGAGTCCGTTATTTTTCCTGAGTATTCTATTTGTACTTGGTCATTACTCGATGCATTTGGGAATTCAGAGAGAATCACCATGTCAAAGTCCAAGTCAGACTCTTCTAGGTTAGGCGGCATAATTTTGGCAAATGAGTTGGCAGTGAATTTGCTCTTTGCCTGTTTGTTACTCTTAGTCAACGGCAGTAATTGTGTAGGCAGCGCTGCCGGCTCAAGTCTGCTAGTAAGAGAGTGTGCAGGGTACAGGCACGAGAGTTTGTGAAGAGCGCTTCTTGTTGGCGAAAGTGCAAGTTGCCATATTGTGGATATTGTTCAACTTTAACCGTTGTACATTTGATATGTGTATGCATACACATACACTAGAAAGCACGAATGATCGTATTTACACGTGCTTTTGAGGCTCACATATATGATTTTACCGCAATAAAATGCGCCAAGAACCAAATTGGCGTGATTTTCAGTTGCACCGCTTTAAACTGTTCATATAATGTTGCTGTCGCGTAGAGTGGCTTGGCATAATTTTATTGTTTGAACATTTTAGTTATAGCAAATTGTTGCTAAATTGGTTTTTTTTTTTTATTTGGTTTTCATTATTTTAACTTTCAACTGTGTGGTTTTTTCAACTGTGTGTTTCAATTGTGTTTCATTCAACTGTGTGGTTTTCAACTGTGTGGAAGCCTCTTTGTGGTTGGACATCCTTTGAAAGTGTACACATGATTGCCCGTACAATTTGCACACTTTGGGTTGTCAATTCTGGTATGTGCACATCCAGTAGAGGGTTGTGAGCCGGCACATTTCATACACACATTTCACTCGTTGATTGAAGCTCAACCGCAAACATATTCATAGCATCTTGGGTGCGACTGTGCTTGTGTGGTCGGAGTGGAGTGATGAAGGTGTTTGATGACGATTTTATAGAAGCGCTCGTTACCTATCTGGTGCGTATGAGGCTCTTTCTTGTCATCATTAAGGGAACTTAGCACAGCATGATAGGTTCCAAGGTCCTCACACAAAAACTTAACTCCGTTGCCCATTTAGCACTTTGTGGTGAATTTCCCAATTCCAGAAATACTGTTCAGCTTATCAAGAATCATTAACTTTGTGGAGAAAAATACCTGGAATTTTTTCTTCCATGTTGGGCACCTGTTTCATGCCACTTGGTGGATGATCTCCGGCCAGACTTCCGCTCAGTGTACATTGCGCTACAAGCTTTGTAATTTGTGGAATATTTGCTTTTTGGCCATATTCGTATCTGGCTTTTTATGTAAGCCGATGTCATTTAGCCTAACTATAAGTTGTCTGCGAATTTTTAAATGGCTAACTCGCTGAACAGGGCAGTTGACTTTTGCTTTATTAGCTAGCAGCGAGAGTTTTCGCTTGAGATAGACGTCGACTGCTCAAAATCAGGAGTTTTGGGTTGTGCCGGTGGAAATTATGGTGAGAGATAATTTTTATAATGATTTATCTAGAGTCTGTAGTTCCAGTTGGGTAGGTTGCTGCTGTTGTTTTGCAGTGTCAGTAAACTACCATATTTTTTAGGTGAGTCCGTTATTTTTCCTGAGTATTCTATTTGTACTTGGTCATTACTCGATGCATTTGGGAATTCAGAGAGAATCACCATGTCAAAGTCCAAGTCAGACTCTTCTAGGTTAGGCGGCATAATTTTGGCAAATGAGTTGGCAGTGAATTTGCTCTTTGCCTGTATGTTACTCTTAGTCAACGGCAGTAATTGTGTAGGCAGCGCTGCCGGCTCAAGTCTGCTAGTAAGAGAGTGTGCAGGGTACAGGCACGAGAGTTTGTGAAGAGCGCTTCTTGTTGGCGTAAGTGCAAGTTGCCATATTGTGGATATTGTTCAACTTTAACCGTTGTACATTTGATATGTGTATGCATACACATACACTAGAAAGCACGAATGATCGTATTTACACGTGCTTTTGAGGCTCACATATATGATTTTACCGCAATAAAATGCGCCAAGAACCAAATTGGCGTGATTTTCAGTTGCACCGCTTTAAACTGTTCATATAATGTTGCTGTCGCGTAGAGTGGCTTGGCATAATTTTATTGTTTGAACATTTTAGTTATAGCAAATTGTTGCTAAATTGGTTTTTTTTTTTTAATTGGTTTTCATTTTTTTAACTTTCAACTGTGTGGTTTTTTCAACTGTGTGTTTCAATTGTGTTTCATTCAACTGTGTGGTTTTTCAACGTGTGTGGAGTCAGTGCTCGCACATTAAGGGCCAGCCGGCAACTAAAAGTTGCCTTCAAAGCCTTACTTTATTTGTTTATACAATGTATTTGACAAATATGAGTAGATACAATTTTTGTTGAAAACAATTTTTGAAATAGCATAAACCACTGTTCAGAGTGTCAGACAACAGATGCGGCCAGCAAACAGCTGTTTGCAGATAAAGTCTGGCAATGCTGTTGTGGCTGGCCGATGTTTACAATATTTTTAACAGACAATAAGACATTTTTTTTTTTAATTTAGAAGGATAAAATAGTCAACTAAAACCTTATATATATTCCAGATGCTATCGGACGACCAGGCCAGAAGGAGGACCAGGATTGTTGCCAGAGCGGGACAGAGTGCTGTCAGGTGCCAAATGGCGGCAGCAGGTGTTTTGCGATGCGTGGCGAAGAGCAGCATCACCAAAGAAGGCCAGCCATCAATGGTGCGCCACATTCCGTGCAGAAGCGATGCAGCGTAAGACGGGGCGAGGAAACATGTCCCGCATACATAAGCAGGTGAGTGTGCCTGTGTGGCAATAAACAAAGTGCATGTAGCAGCAATTTGTTTAATTTCATTTTTAGCAGCTGCTGATCCAGATTCAGGGACGCAGCAAGAACAGAGCACTGCAGTCACAAAGAGTCTGGAGCATAGGTCAACCAAGTAGTGGGTCAGCTAGTCAGTAGCAGCCGCCACTTCAAGAAGACCAGTACAGGAGGCGTTCAGAGGGGGCGCATCACAGTCAGCCATACATGGTGCAGGTGAGTGTGTGTGAAAGAAACAAAAAGCGTATAATAAACATTTTGTTTCATACCTTTATAGCAGATGCACCCAGGCGCGCATAGTACAATGGGGAGTCGCAGTTCACAGGCTGTCTCAGAGGTGCCCATGAAGCATGGCTTGTCTGTGTACAGCATCAAAACGTGTTCATTTGTTTTATTTCTGCAGATAGAGGTAGCGCAGAGGCCATTACAAGTGACAGGGCAGACATCTCTATCAGCTTCTCCAGGCGTGCGCTGTGGTGATGTCGAGCAGTAGAAAGCCAACTACACAAGATTTTATTAATGTAGTTGGTACTGCATAAGCTCAATGAAGTTGAAGTTGCAAAATATCAGCTGCGTTATAGTTGCAAATACAGGCCTTGGCCAGAGTTGAGTACGAGGTGGGCGCTTCATAACAAGTTGAGCAAGGCGTCAACCTTGTTTTCCAGTTCATCAGCTCTCCTCAGATTTGCATTAAGATCTCGCATAAGTGGTGTTTCGTCTGGAGCGGTGGATTGCTGGAGAAGAGAAGCATCTCCAGATCGATGCTGCAGTGGCTGTTGCTGTGACAGACGCCGCTGAAGAAAACTTTTTCTTTTTAGTGCCTCTCTCTCCAGTGATTGTTGTTGATGTCGCTGCAGGGGCAGAGCTTTCAGACATTCTTTCTGAAGCAGAGAAGGGGTTTATAGTATTCATACTTTGATAATGTTGGGGCTCAGAGCGCAGCTTCTCATGGAGCCTCAGTAAGTGTCTCTCAGCAGGGTTTTTCTTTTGTTGAGCAGCTTTGCCACTATGCCCGCTTTTTTGCTTTGATTGATGAGACGGTAATTCATGTTTTTGTAACTGCTGCTGCTGAATACTCCGGGACTCTGTTGCCTGCCAAGGTTGGAGCTGCTGGCCAGAACATTTTTGGAAGCCTCTTTGTAGGTTGGACATCCTTTGAAACTGTACACATGATTGCCCGTACAATTTGCACACTTTGGGTTGTCAATTCTGGTATGTGCACATCCAGTAGAGGGTTGTGAGCCGGCACATTTCATACACACATATGTCCCAAACAATTTCTGTAATAGAGTCCTCGTTGATTGAAGCTCAACCGCAAACATATTCATAGCATCTTGGGTGCGACTGTGCTTGTGTGGTCGGAGTGGAGTGATGCAGGTGTTTGATGACGATTTTATAGAAGCGCTCGTTACCTATCTGGTGCGTATGAGGCTCTTTCTTGTCATCATTAAGGGAACTTAGCACAGCATGATAGGTTCCAAGGTCCTCACACAAAAACTTAACTCCGTTGCCCATTTAGCACTTTGTGGTGAATTTCCCAATTCCAGAAATACTGTTCAGCTTATCAAGAATCATTAACTTTGTGGAGAAAAATACCTGGAATTTTTTCTTCCATGTTGGGCACCTGTTTCATGCCACTTGGTGGATGATCTCCGGCCAGACTTCCGCTCAGTGTACATTGCGCTACAAGCTTTGTAATTTGTGGAATATTTGCTTTTTGGCCATATTCGTATCTGGCTTTTTATGTAAGCCGATGTCATTTAGCCTAACTATAAGTTGTCTGCGAATTTTTAAATGGCTAACTCGCTGAACAGGGCAGTTGACTTTTGCTTTATTAGCTAGCAGCGAGAGTTTTCGCTTGAGATAGACGTCGACTGCTCAAAATCAGGAGTTTTGGGTTGTGCCGGTGGAAATTATGGTGAGAGATAATTTTTATAATGATTTATCTAGAGTCTGTAGTTCCAGTTGGGTAGGTTGCTGCTGTTGTTTTGCAGTGTCAGTAAACTACCATATTTTTTAGGTGAGTCCGTTATTTTTCCTGAGTATTCTATTTGTACTTGGTCATTACTCGATGCATTTGGGAATTCAGAGAGAATCACCATGTCAAAGTCCAAGTCAGACTCTTCTAGGTTAGGCGGCATAATTTTGGCAAATGAGTTGGCAGTGAATTTGCTCTTTGCCTGTATGTTACTCTTAGTCAACGGCAGTAATTGTATAGGCAGCGCTGCCGGCTCAAGTCTGCTAGTAAGAGAGTGTGCAGGGTACAGGCACGAGAGTTTGTGAAGAGCGCTTCTTGTTGGCGTAAGTGCAAGTTGCCATATTGTGGATATTGTTCAACTTTAACCGTTGTACATTTGATATGTGTATGCATACACATACACTAGAAAGCACGAATGATCGTATTTACACGTGCTTTTGAGGCTCACATATATGATTTTACCGCAATAAAATGCGCCAAGAACCAAATTGGCGTGATTTTCAGTTGCACCGCTTTAAACTGTTCATATAATGTTGCTGTCGCGTAGAGTGGCTTGGCATAATTTTATTGTTTGAACATTTTAGTTATAGCAAATTGTTGCTAAATTGGTTTTTTTTTTTTTAATTGGTTTTCATTTTTTTAACTTTCAACTGTGTGGTTTTTTCAACTGTGTGTTTCAATTGTGTTTCATTCAACTGTGTGGTTTTTCAACGTGTGTGGAGTCAGTGCTCGCACATTAAGGGCCAGCCGGCAACTAAAAGTTGCCTTCAAAGCCTTACTTTATTTGTTTATACAATGTATTTGACAAATATGAGTAGATACAATTTTTGTTGAAAACAATTTTTGAAATAGCATAAACCACTGTTCAGAGTGTCAGACAACAGATGCGGCCAGCAAACAGCTGTTTGCAGATAAAGTCTGGCAATGCTGTTGTGGCTGGCCGATGTTTACAATATTTTTAACAGACAATAAGACATTTTTTTTTTTTAATTTAGAAGGATAAAATAGTCAACTAAAACCTTATATATATTCCAGATGCTATCGGACGACCAGGCCAGAAGGAGGACCAGGATTGTTGCCAGAGCGGGACAGAGTGCTGTCAGGTGCCAAATGGCGGCAGCAGGTGTTTTGCGATGCGTGGCGGAGCAGCACACCTAAAGAAGGCCAGCCATCAATGGTGCGCCACATTCCGTGCAGAAGCGATGCAGAGTAAGACGGGGCGAGGAAACATGTCCCGCATACATAAGCAGGTGAGTGTGCCTGTGTGGCAATAAACAAAGTGCGTGTAGCAGCAATTTGTTTAATTTCATTTTTAGCAGCTGCTGATCCAGATTCAGGGACGCAGCAAGAACAGAGCACTGCAGTCACAAAGAGTCTGGAGCATAGGTCAACCAAGTAGTGGGTCAGCTAGTCAGTAGCAGCCGCCACTAAGAAGACCAGTACAGGAGGCGTTCAGAGGGGGCGCATCACAGTCAGCCATACATGGTGCAGGTGAGTCTGTGTGAAAGAAACAAAAAGCGTATAATAAACATTTTGTTTCATACCTTTATAGCAGATGCACCCAGGCGCGCATAGTACAATGGGGAGTCGCAGTTCACAGGCTGTCTCAGAGGTGCCCATGAAGCATGGCTTGTCTGTGTACAGCATCAAAACGTGTTCATTTGTTTTATTTCTGCAGATAGAGGTAGCGCAGAGGCCATTACAAGTGACAGGGCAGACATCTCTATCAGCTTCTCCAGGCGTGCGCTGTGGTGATGTCGAGCAGTAGAAAGCCAACTACACAAGATTTTATTAATGTAGTTGGTACTGCATAAGCTCAATGAAGTTGAAGTTGCAAAATATCAGCTGCGTTATAGTTGCAAATACAGGCCTTGGCCAGAGTTGAGTACGAGGTGGGCGCTTCATAACAAGTTGAGCAAGGCGTCAACCTTGTTTTCCAGTTCATCAGCTCTCCTCAGATTTGCATTAAGATCTCGCATAAGTGGTGTTTCGTCTGGAGCGGTGGATTGCTGGAGGAGAGAAGCATCTCCAGATCGATGCTGCAGTGGCTGTTGCCGTGACAGACGCCGCTGAAGAAAACTTTTTCTTTTTAGTGCCTCTCTCTCCAGTGATTGTTGTTGATGTCGCTGCAGGGGCAGAGCTTTCAGACATTCTTTCTGAAGCAGAGAAGGGGTTTATAGTATTCATACTTTGATAATGTTGGGGCTCAGAGCGCAGCTTCTCATGGAGCCTCAGTAAGTGTCTCTCAGCAGGGTTTTTCTTTTGTTGAGCAGCTTTGCCACTATGCCCGCTTTTTTGCTTTGATTGATGAGACGGTAATTCATGTTTTTGTAACTGCTGCTGCTGAATACTCCGGGATCTCTGTTGCCTGCCAGAACATTTTTGGAAGCCTCTTTGTAGGTTGGACATCCTTTGAAAGTGTACACATGATTGCCCGTACAATTTGCACACTTTGGGTTGTCAATTCTGGTATGTGCACATCCAGTAGAGGGTTGTGAGCCGGCACATTTCATACACACATTTCACTCGTTGATTGAAGCTCAACCGCAAACATATTCATAGCATCTTGGGTGCGACTGTGCTTGTGTGGTCGGAGTGGAGTGATGAAGGTGTTTGATGACGATTTTATAGAAGCGCTCGTTACCTATCTGGTGCGTATGAGGCTCTTTCTTGTCATCATTAAGGGAACTTAGCACAGCATGATAGGTTCCAAGGTCCTCACACAAAAACTTAACTCCGTTGCCCATTTAGCACTTTGTGGTGAATTTCCCAATTCCAGAAATACTGTTCAGCTTATCAAGAATCATTAACTTTGTGGAGAAAAATACCTGGAATTTTTTCTTCCATGTTGGGCACCTGTTTCATGCCACTTGGTGGATGATCTCCGGCCAGACTTCCGCTCAGTGTACATTGCGCTACAAGCTTTGTAATTTGTGGAATATTTGCTTTTTGGCCATATTCGTATCTGGCTTTTTATGTAAGCCGATGTCATTTAGCCTAACTATAAGTTGTCTGCGAATTTTTAAATGGCTAACTCGCTGAACAGGGCAGTTGACTTTTGCTTTATTAGCTAGCAGCGAGAGTTTTCGCTTGAGATAGACGTCGACTGCTCAAAATCACGAGTTTTGGGTTGTGCCGGTGGAAATTATGGTGAGAGATAATTTTTATAATGATTTATCTAGAGTCTGTAGTTCCAGTTGGGTAGGTTGCTGCTGTTGTTTTGCAGTGTCAGTAAACTACCATATTTTTTAGGTGAGTCCGTTATTTTTCCTGAGTATTCTATTTATACTTGGTCATTACTCGATGCATTTGGGAATTCAGAGAGAATCACCATGTCAAAGTCCAAGTCAGACTCTTCTAGGTTAGGCGGCATAATTTTGGCAAATGAGTTGGCAGTGAATTTGCTCTTTGCCTGTATGTTACTCTTAGTCAACGGCAGTAATTGTGTAGGCAGCGCTGCCGGCTCAAGTCTGCTAGTAAGAGAGTGTGCATGGTACAGGCACGAGAGTTTGTGAAGAGCGCTTCTTGTTGGCGTAAGTGCAAGTTGCCATATTGTGGATATTGTTCAACTTTAACCATTGTACATTTGATATGTGTATGCATACACATACACTAGAAAGCACGAATGATCGTATTTACACGTGCTTTTGAGGCTCACATATATGATTTTACCGCAAAAATGCGCCAAGAACCAAATTGGCGTGATTTTCAGTTGCACCGCTTTAAACTGTTCATATAATGTTGCTGTCGCGTAGAGTGGCTTGGCATAATTTTATTGTTTGAACATTTTAGTTATAGCAAATTGTTGCTAAATTGGTTTTTTTTTTTTTTTAATTGGTTTTCATTTTTTTAACTTTCAACTGTGTGGTTTTTTCAACTGTGTGTTTCAATTGTGTTTCATTCAACTGTGTGGTTTTTCAACTGGTGTGGAGTCAGTGCTCGCACATTAGGGCCAGCCGGCAACTAAAAGTTGCCTTCAAAGCCTTACTTTATTTGTTTATACAATGTATTTGACAAATATGAGTAGATACAATTTTTGTTGAAAACAATTTTTGAAATAGCATAAACCACTGTTCAGAGTGTCAGACAACAGATGCGGCCAGCAAACAGCTGTTTGTAGATAAAGTCTGGCAATGCTGTTGTGGCTGGCCGATGTTTACAATATTTTTAACAGACAATAAGACATTTTTTTTTTTTAATTTAGAAGGATAAAATAGTCAACTAAAACCTTATATATATTCCAGATGCTATCGGACGACCAGGCCAGAAGGAGGACCAGGATTGTTGCCAGAGCGGGACAGAGTGCTGTCAGGTGCCAAATGGCGGCAGCAGGTGTTTTGCGATGCGTGGCGGAGCAGCACACCTAAGAAGGCCAGCCATCAATGGTGCGCCACATTCCGTGCAGAAGCGATGCAGAGTAAGACGGGGCGAGGAAACATGTCCCGCATACATAAGCAGGTGAGTGTGCCTGTGTGGCAATAAACAAAGTGCGTGTAGCAGCAATTTGTTTAATTTCATTTTTAGCAGCTGCTGATCCAGGTTCAGGGACGCAGCAAGAACAGAGCACTGCATTCACAAAGAGTCTGGAGCATAGGTCAACCAAGTAGTGGGTCAGCTAGTCAGTAGCAAGAAGACCAGTACAGGAGGCGTTCAGAGGGGGCGCATCACAGTCAGACATACATGGTGCAGGTGAGTCTGTGTGAAAGAAACAAAAAGCGTATAATAAACATTTTGTTTCATACCTTTATAGCAGATGCACCCAGGCGCGCATAGTACAATGGGGAGTCGCAGTTCACAGGCTGTCTCAGAGGTGCCCATGAAGCATGGCTTGACTGTGTACAGCATCAAAACGTGTTCATTTGTTTTATTTCTGCAGATAGAGGTAGCGCAGAGGCCATTACAAGTGACAGGGCAGACATCTCTATCAGCTTCTCCAGGCGTGCGCTGTGGTGATGTCGAGCAGTAGAAAGCCAACTACACAAGATTTTATTAATGTAGTTGGTACTGCATAAGCTCAATGAAGTTGAAGTTGCAAAATATCAGCTGCGTTATAGTTGCAAATACAGGCCTTGGCCAGAGTTGAGTACGAGGTGGGCGCTTCATAACAAGTTGAGCAAGGCGTCAACCTTGTTTTCCAGTTCATCAGCTCTCCTCAGATTTGCATTAAGATCTCGCATAAGTGGTGTTTCGTCTGGAGCGGTGGATTGCTGGAGAAGAGAAGCATCTCCAGATCGATGCTGCAGTGGCTGTTGCCGTGACAGACGCCGCTGAAGAAAACTTTTTCTTTTTAGTGCCTCTCTCTCCAGTGATTGTAGTTGATGTCGCTGCAGGGGCAGAGCTTTCAGACATTCTTTCTGAAGCAGAGAAGGGGTTTATAGTATTCATACTTTGATAATGTTGGGGCTCAGAGCGCAGCTTCTCATGGAGCCTCAGTAAGTGTCTCTCAGCAGGGTTTTTCTTTTGTTGAGCAGCTTTGCCACTATGCCCGCTTTTTTGCTTTGATTGATGAGACGGTAATTCATGTTTTTGTAACTGCTGCTGCTGAATACTCCGGGATCTCTGTTGCCTGCCAGAACATTTTTGGAAGCCTCTTTGTAGGTTGGACATCCTTTGAAAGTGTACACATGATTGCCCGTACAATTTGCACACTTTGGGTTGTCAATTCTGGTATGTGCACATCCAGTAGAGGGTTGTGAGCCGGCACATTTCATACACACACATTTGCAAACTCGTCATCGTTGATTGAAGCTCAACCGCAAACATATTCATAGCATCTTGGGTGCGACTGTGCTTGTGTGGTCGGAGTGGAGTGATGAAGGTGTTTGATGACGATTTTATAGAAGCGCTCGTTACCTATCTGGTGCGTATGAGGCTCTTTCTTGTCATCATTAAGGGAACTTAGCACAGCATGATAGGTTCCAAGGTCCTCACACAAAAACTTAACTCCGTTGCCCATTTAGCACTTTGTGGTGAATTTCCCAATTCCAGAAATACTGTTCAGCTTATCAAGAATTGTTGAATCATTAACTTTGTGGAGAAAAATACCTGGAATTTTTTCTTCCATGTTGGGCACCTGTTTCATGCCACTTGGTGGATGATCTCCGGCCAGACTTCCGCTCAGTGTACATTGCGCTACAAGCTTTGTAATTTGTGGAATATTTGCTTTTTGGCCATATTCGTATCTGGCTTTTTATGTAAGCCGATGTCATTTAGCCTAACTATAAGTTGTCTGCGAATTTTTAAATGGCTAACTCGCTGAACAGGGCAGTTGACTTTTGCTTTATTAGCTAGCAGCGAGAGTTTTCGCTTGAGATAGACGTCGACTGCTCAAAATCAGGAGTTTTGGGTTGTGCCGGTGGAAATTATGGTGAGAGATAATTTTTATAATGATTTATCTAGAGTCTGTAGTTCCAGTTGGGTAGGTTGCTGCTGTTGTTTTGCAGTGTCAGTAAACTACCATATTTTTTAGGTGAGTCCGTTATTTTTCCTGAGTATTCTATTTGTACTTGGTCATTACTCGATGCATTTGGGAATTCAGAGAGAATCACCATATCAAAGTCCAAGTCAGACTCTTCTAGGTTAGGCGGCATAATTTTGGCAAATGAGTTGGCAGTGAATTTGCTCTTTGCCTGTATGTTACTCTTAGTCAACGGCAGTAATTGTATAGGCAGCGCTGCCGGCTCAAGTCTGCTAGTAAGAGAGTGTGCATGGTACAGGCACGAGAGTTTGTGAAGAGCGCTTCTTGTTGGCGTAAGTGCAAGTTGCCATATTGTGGATATTCTTGAACTTTAACCGTTGTACATTTGATATGTGTATGCATACACATACACTAGAAAGCACGAATGATCGTATTTACACGTGCTTTTGAGGCTCACATATATGATTTTGCCGCAATAAAATGCGCCAAGAACCAAATTGGCGTGATTTTCAGTTGCACCGCTTTAAACTGTTCATATAATGTTGCTGTCGCGTAGAGTGGCTTGGCATAATTTTATTGTTTGAACATTTTAGTTATAGCAAATTGTTGCTAAATTGGTTTTTTTTTTTTTTAATTGGTTTTCATTTTTTTAACTTTCAACTGTGTGGTTTTTTCAACTGTGTGTTTCAATTGTGTTTCATTCAACTGTGTGGTTTTCAACGTGTGTGGAGTCAGTGCTTGCACATTAATGGCCAGCCGGCAACTAAAAGTTGCCTTCAAAGCCTTACTTTATTTGTTTATACAATGTATTTGACAAATATGAGTAGATACAATTTTTGTTGAAAACAATTTTTGAAATAGCATAAACCACTGTTCAGAGTGTCAGACAACAGATGCGGCCAGCAAACAGCTGTTTGCAGATAAAGTCTGGCAATGCTGTTGTGGCTGGCCGATGTTTACAATATTTTTAACAGACAATAAGACATTATTTTTTTTTTAATTTAGAAGGATAAAATAGTCAACTAAAACCTTATATATATTCCAGATGCTATCGGACGACCAGGCCAGAAGGAGGACCAGGATTGTTGCCAGAGCGGGACAGAGTGCTGTCAGGTGCCAAATGGCGGCAGCAGGTGTTTTGCGATGCGTGGCGGAGCAGCACACCAAAGAAGGCCAGCCATCAATGGTGCGCCACATTCCGTGCAGAAGCGATGCAGAGTAAGACGGGGCGAGGAAACATGTCCCGCATACATAAGCAGGTGAGTGTGCCTGTGTGGCAATAAACAAAGTGCATGTAGCAGCAATTTGTTTAATTTCATTTTAAGCAGCTGCTGATCCAGATTCAGGGACGCAGCAAGAACAGAGCACTGCAGTCACAAAGAGTCTGGAGCATAGGTCAACCAAGTAGTGGGTCAGCTAGTCAGTAGCAGCCGCCACTTCAAGAAGACCAGTACAGGAGGCGTTCAGAGGGGGCGCATCACAGTCAGCCATACATGGTGCAGGTGAGTCTGTGTGAAAGAAACAAAAAGCGTATAATAAACATTTTGTTTCATACCTTATAGCAGATGCACCCAGGCGCGCATAGTACAATGGGGAGTCGCAGTTCACAGGCTGTCTCAGAGGTGCCCATGAAGCATGGCTTGACTGTGTACAGCATCAAAACGTGTTCATTTGTTTTATTTCTGCAGATAGAGGTAGCGCAGAGGCCATTACAAGTGACAGGGCAGACATCTCTATCAGCTTCTCCAGGCGTGCGCTGTGGTGATGTCGAGCAGTAGAAAGCCAACTACACAAGATTTTATTAATGTAGTTGGTACTGCATAAGCTCAATGAAGTTGAAGTTGCAAAATATCAGCTGCGTTATAGTTGCAAATACAGGCCTTGGCCAGAGTTGAGTACGACGTGGGCGCTTCATAACAAGTTGAGCAAGGCGTCAACCTTGTTTTCCAGTTCATCAGCTCTCCTCAGATTTGCATTAAGATCTCGCATAAGTGGTGTTTCGTCTGGAGCGGTGGATTGCTGGAGAAGAGAAGCATCTCCAGATCGATGCTGCAGTGGCTGTTGCCGTGACAGACGCCGCTGAAGAAAACTTTTTCTTTTAGTGCCTCTCTCTCCAGTGATTGTAGTTGATGTCGCTGCAGGGGCAGAGCTTTCAGACATTCTTTCTGAAGCAGAGAAGGGGTTTATAGTATTCATACTTTGATAATGTTGGGGCTCAGAGCGCAGCTTCTCATGGAGCCTCAGTAAGTGTCTCTCAGCAGGGTTTTTCTTTTGTTGAGCAGCTTTGCCACTATGCCCGCTTTTTTGCTTTGATTGATGAGACGGTAATTCATGTTTTTGTAACTGCTGCTGCTGAATACTCCGGGATCTCTGTTGCCTGCCAGAACATTTTTGGAAGCCTCTTTGTGGTTGGACATCCTTTGAAAGTGTACACATGATTGCCCGTACAATTTGCACACTTTGGATTGTCAATTCTGGTATGTGCACATCCAGTAGAAGGTTGTGAGCTGGCACATTTCATACACACATATGTCCAAACAATTTTTGTAGTGAGAGGATCCTGTCAATAGCTACGTCGTTGATTGAAGCTCAACCGCAAACATATTCATAGCATCTTGGGTGCGACTGTGCTTGTGTGGTCGGAGTGGAGTGATGAAGGTGTTTGATGACGATTTTATAGAAGCGCTCGTTACCTATCTGGTGCGTATGAGGCTCTTTCTTGTCATCATTAAGGGAACTTAGCACAGCATGATAGGTTCCAAGGTCCTCACACAAAAACTTAACTCCGTTGCCCATTTAGCACTTTGTGGTGAATTTCCCAATTCCAGAAATACTGTTCAGCTTATCAAGAATCATTAACTTTGTGGAGAAAAATACCTGGAATTTTTTCTTCCATGTTGGGCACCTGTTTCATGCCACTTGGTGGATGATCTCCGGCCAGACTTCCGCTCAGTGTACATTGCGCTACAAGCTTTGTAATTTGTGGAATATTTGCTTTTTGGCCATATTCGTATCTGGCTTTTTATGTAAGCCGATGTCATTTAGCCTAACTATAAGTTGTCTGCGAATTTTTAAATGGCTAACTCGCTGAACAGGGCAGTTGACTTTTGCTTTATTAGCTAGCAGCGAGAGTTTTCGCTTGAGATAGACGTCGACTGCTCAAAATCAGGAGTTTTGGGTTGTGCCGGTGGAAATTATGGTGAGAGATAATTTTTATAATGATTTATCTAGAGTATGTAGTTCCAGTTGGGTAGGTTGCTGCTGTTGTTTTGCAGTGTCAGTAAACTACCATATTTTTTAGGTGAGTCCGTTATTTTTCCTGAGTATTCTATTTATACTTGGTCATTACTCGATGCATTTGGGAATTCAGAGAGAATCACCATATCAAAGTCCAAGTCAGACTCTTCTAGGTTAGGCGGCATAATTTTGGCAAATGAGTTGGCAGTGAATTTGCTCTTTGCCTGTATGTTACTCTTAGTCAACGGCAGTAATTGTGTAGGCAGCGCTGCCGGCTCAAGTCTGCTAGTAAGAGAGTGTGCAGGGTACAGGCACGAGAGTTTGTGAAGAGCGCTTCTTGTTGGCGTAAGTGCAAGTTGCCATATTGTGAATATTGTTCAACTTTAACCGTTGTACATTTGATATGTGTATGCATACACATACACTAGAAAGCACGAATGATCGTATTTACACGTGCTTTTGAGGCTCACATATATGATTTTACCGCAATAAAATGCGCCAAGAACCAAATTGGCGTGATTTTCAGTTGCACCGCTTTAAACTGTTCATATAATGTTGCTGTCGCGTAGAGTGGCTTGGCATAATTTTATTGTTTGAACATTTTAGTTATAGCAAATTGTTGCTAAATTGGATTTTTTTTTTTTAAATTGGTTTTCATTTTTTTAACTTTCAACTGTGTGGTTTTTTCAACTGTGTGTTTCAATTGTGTTTCATTCAACTGTGTGGTTTTCAACTGTGTTTCAACTGTCTGGTTTTTCAACTGTGTGGAGTCAGTGCTCGCACATTAAGGGCCAGCCGGCAACTAAAAGTTGCCTTCAAAGCCTTACTTTATTTGTTTATACAATGTATTTGACAAATATGAGTAGATACAATTTTTGTTGAAAACAATTTTTGAAATAGCATAAACCACTGTTCAGAGTGTCAGACAACAGATGCGGCCAGCAAACAGCTGTTTGCAGATAAAGTCTGGCAATGCTGTTGTGGCTGGCCGATGTTTACAATATTTTTAACAGACAAGACATTTTTTTTTTTTTAATTTAGAAGGATAAAATAGTCAACTAAAATCTTATATATATTCCAGATGCTATCGGACGACCAGGCCAGAAGGAGGACCAGGATTGTTGCCAGAGCGGGACAGAGTGCTGTCATGTGCCAAATGGCGGCAGCAGTTGTTTTGCGATGCGTGCCGGAGCAGCACACCAAAGAAGGCCAGCCATCAATGGTGCGCCACATTCCGTGCAGAAGCGATGCAGAGTAAGACGGCGCGAGGAAACATGTCCCGCATACATAAGCAGGTGAGTGTGCCTGTGTGGCAATAAACAAAGTGCATGTAGCAGCAATTTGTTTAATTTCATTTTTAACAGCAAGAACAGAGCACTGCATTCACAAAGAGTCTGGAGCATAGGTCAACCAAGTAGTGGGTCAGCTAGTCAGTAGCAAGAAGACCAGTACAGGAGGCGTTCAGAGGGGGCGCATCACAGTCAGCCATACATGGTGCAGGTGAGTCTGTGTGAAAGAAACAAAAAGCGTATAATAAACATTTTGTTTCATACTTTATAGCAGATGCACCCAGGCGCGCATAGTACAATGGGGAGTCGCAGTTCACAGGCTGTCTCAGAGGTGCCCATGAAGCATGGCTTGCCTGTGTACAGCATCAAAACGTGTTCATTTGTTTTATTTCTGCAGATAGAGGTAGCGCAGAGGCCATTACAAGTGACAGGGCAGACATCTCTATCAGCTTCTCCAGGCGTGCGCTGTGGTGATGTCGAGCAGTAGAAAGCCAACTACACAAGATTTTATTAATGTAGTTGGTACTGCATAAGCTCAATGAAGTTGAAGTTGCAAAATATCAGCTGCGTTATAGTTGCAAATACAGGCCTTGGCCAGAGTTGAGTACGAGGTGGGCGCTTCATAACAAGTTGAGCAAGGCGTCAACCTTGTTTTCCAGTTCATCAGCTCTCATCAGATTTGCATTAAGAGCTCGCATAAGTGGTGTTTCGTCTGGAGCGGTGGATTGCTGGAGGAGAGAAGCATCTCCAGATCGATGCTGCAGTGGCTGTTGCTGTGACAGACGCCGCTGAAGAAAACTTTTCTTTTTAGTGCCTCTCTCTCCAGTGATTGTTGTTGATGTCGCTGCAGGGGCAGAGCTTTCAGACATTCTTTCTGAAGCAGAGAAGGGGTTTATAGTATTCATACTTTGATAATGTTGGGGCTCAGAGCGCTGCTTCTCATGGAGCCTCAGTAAGTGTCTCTCAGCAGGGTTTTTTCTTTTGTTGAGCAGCTTTGCCACTATGCCCGCTTTTTTGCTTTGATTGATGAGACGGTAATTCATGTTTTTGTAACTGCTGCTGCTGAATACTCCGGGATCTCTGATGCCTGCCAGAACATTTTTGGAAGCCTCTTTGTAGGTTGGACATCCTTTGAAACTGTACACATGATTGCCCGTACAATTTGCACACTTGTGGTTGTCAATTCTGGTATGTGCACATCCAGTAGAGGGTTGTGAGCCGGCACATTTCATACACACATATGTCCACAAACAATTTTTTGTAAGTGAGAGGATCCTGTCAATAGCTACGTCAGTCGTTGATTGAAGCTCAACCGCAAACATATTCATAGCATCTTGGGTGCGACTGTGCTTGTGTGGTCGGAGTGGAGTGATGCAGGTGTCTGATGACGATTTTATAGAAGCGCTCGTTACCTATCTGGTGCGTATGAGGCTCTTTGTTGTCATCATTAAGGGAACTTAGCACAGCATGATAGGTTCCAAGGTCCTCACACAAAAACTTAACTCCGTTGCCCATTGAGCACTTTGTGGTGAATTTCCCAATTTCAGAAATACTGTTCAGCTTATCAAGAATTGGTTGAATCTCATTAACTTTGTGGAGAAAAATACCTGGAACTTTTTCTTCCATGTTGGGCACCTGTTTCATGCCACTTGGTGGATGATCTCCGGCCAGACTTCCGCTCAGTGTACATTGCGCTACAAGCTTTGTAATTTGTGGAATATTTGCTTTTTGGCCATATTCGTATCTGGCTTTTTATGTAAGCCGATGTCATTTAGCCTAACTATAAGTTGTCTGCGAATTTTTAAATGGCTAACTCGCTGAACAGGGCAGTTGACTTTTGCTTTATTAGCTAGCAGCGAGAGTTTTCGCTTGAGATAGACGTCGACTGCTCAAAATCAGGAGTTTTGGGTTGTGCCGGTGGAAATTATGGTGAGAGATAATTTTTTTAATGATTTATCTAGAGTCTGTAGTTCCAGTTGGGTAGGTTGCTGCTACCTGTTGCTGCAGTGTCAGTAAACTACCATATTTTTTAGGTGAGTCCGTTATTTTTCCTGAGTATTCTATTTGTACTTGGTCATTACTCGATGCATTTGGGAATTCAGAGAGAATCACCATGTCAAAGTCCAAGTCAGACTCTTCTAGGTTAGGCGGCATAATTTTGGCAAATGAGTTGGCAGTGAATTTGCTCTTTGCCTGTATGTTACTCTTAGTCAACGGCAGTAATTGTGTAGGCAGCGCTGCCGGCTCAAGTCTGCTAGTAAGAGAGTGTGCAGGGTACAGGCACGAGAGTTTGTGAAGAGCGCTTCTTGTTGGCGTAAGTGCAAGTTGCCATATTGTGGATATTGTTCAACTTTAACCGTTGTACATTTGATATGTGTATGCATACACATACACTAGAAAGCACGAATGATCGTATTTACACGTGCTTTTGAGGCTCACATATATGATTTTACCGCAATAAAATGCGCCAAGAACCAAATTGGCGTGATTTTCAGTTGCACCGCTTTAAACTGTTCATATAATGTTGCTGTCGCGTAGAGTGGCTTGGCATAATTTTATTGTTTGAACATTTTAGTTATAGCAAATTGTTGCTAAATTGGTTTTTTTTTTTTTTTAATTGGTTTTCATTTTTTTAACTTTCAACTGTGTGGTTTTTTCAACTGTGTGTTTCAATTGTGTTTCATTCAACTGTGTGGTTTTCAACTGTGTTTCAACTGTCTGGTTTTTCAACTGTGTGGAGTCAGTGCTCGCACATTATGGGCCAGCCGGCAACTAAAAGTTGCCTTCAAAGCCTTACTTTATTTGTTTATACAATGTATTTGACAAATATGAGTAGATACAATTTTTGTTGAAAACAATTTTTGAAATAGCATGAACCACTGTTCAGAGTGTTAGACAACAGATGCGGCCAGCAAACAGCTGTTTGCAGATAAAGTCTGGCAATGCTGTTGTGGCTGGCCGATGTTTACAATATTTTTAACAGACAATAAGACATTTTTTTTTTAAATTTAGAAGGATAAAATAGTCAACTAAAACCTTATATATATTCCAGATGCTATCGGACGACCAGGCCAGAAGGAGGACCAGGATTGTTGCCAGAGCGAGACAGAGTGCTGTCAGGTGCCAAATGGCGGCAGCAGGTGTTTTGCGATGCGTGGCGGCAAATCGACTGCAGATCCAGAAATGCCAGCTGAATGTAGCGGCGTCCAAAGAGCAGCACACCAAAGAAATCCAGCCATCAATGGAGCGCCACATTCCGTGCAGAAGCGATGCAGAGTAAGACGGGGCGAGGAAACATGTCCCGCATACATAAGCAGGTGAGTGTGCCTGTGTGGCAATAAACAAAGTGTATGTAGCAGCAATTTGTTTAATTTCATTTTAGCAGCTGCTGATCCAGATTCAGGGACGCAGCAAGAACAGAGCACTGCAGTCACAAAGAGTCTGGAGCATAGGTCAACCAAGTAGTGGGTCAGCTAGTCAGTAGCAAGAAGACCAGTACAGGAGGCGTTCAGAGGGGGCGCATCACAGTCAGCCATACATGGTGCAGGTGAGTGTGTGTGAAAGAAACAAAAAGCGTATAATAAACATTTTGTTTCATACCTTTATAGCAGATGCACCCAGACGCGCATAGTACAATGGGGAGTCGCAGTTCACAGGCTGTCTCAGAGGTGCCCATGAAGCATGGCTTGTCTGTGTACAGCATCAAAACGTGTTCATTTGTTTTATTTCTGCAGATAGAGGTAGCGCAGAGGCCATTACAAGTGACAGGGCAGACATCTCTATCAGCTTCTCCAGGCGTGCGCTGTGGTGATGTCGAGCAGTAGAAAGCCAACTACACAAGATTTTATTAATGTAGTTGGTACTGCATAAGCTCAATGAAGTTGAAGTTGCAAAATATCAGCTGCGTTATAGTTGCAAATACAGGCCTTGGCCAGAGTTGAGTACGAGGTGGGCGCTTCATAACAAGTTGAGCAAGGCGTCAACCTTGTTTTCCAGTTCATCAGCTCTCCTCAGATTTGCATTAAGAGCTCGCATAAGTGGTGTTTCGTCTGGAGCGGTGGATTGCTGGAGGAGAGAAGCATCTCCAGATCGATGCTGCAGTGGCTGTTGCTGTGACAGACGCCGCTGAAGAAAACTTTTTCTTTTTAGTGCCTCTCTCTCCAGTGATTGTTGTTGATGTCGCTGCAGGGGCAGAGCTTTCAGACATTCTTTCTGAAGCAGAGAAGGGGTTTATAGTATTCATACTTTGATAATGTTGGGGCTCAGAGCGCTGCTTCTCATGGAGCCTCAGTAAGTGTCTCTCAGCAGGGTTTTTCTTTTGTTGAGCAGCTTTGCCACTATGCCCGCTTTTTTGCTTTGATTGATGAGACGGTAATTCATGTTTTTGTAACTGCTGCTGCTGAATACTCCGGGATCTCTGTATGCCTGCCAGAACATTTTTGGAAGCCTCTTTGTAGGTTGGACATCCTTTGAAACTGTACACATGATTGCCCGTACAATTTGCACACTTGTGGTTGTCAATTCTGGTATGTGCACATCCAGTAGAGGGTTGTGAGCCGGCACATTTCATACACACATATGTCCACAAACAATTTTTTGTAAGTGAGAGGATCCTGTCAATAGCTACGTCAGTCGTTGATTGAAGCTCAACCGCAAACATATTCATAGCATCTTGGGTGCGACTGTGCTTGTGTGGTCGGAGTGGAGTGATGCAGGTGTCTGATGACGATTTTATAGAAGCGCTCGTTACCTATCTGGTGCGTATGAGGCTCTTTGTTGTCATCATTAAGGGAACTTAGCACAGCATGATAGGTTCCAAGGTCCTCACACAAAAACTTAACTCCGTTGCCCATTGAGCACTTTGTGGTGAATTTCCCAATTTCAGAAATACTGTTCAGCTTATCAAGAATTGGTTGAATCTCATTAACTTTGTGGAGAAAAATACCTGGAATTTTTTCTTCCATGTTGGGCACCTGTTTCATGCCACTTGGTGGATGATCTCCGGCCAGACTTCCGCTCAGTGTACATTGCGCTACAAGCTTTGTAATTTGTGGAATATTTGCTTTTTGGCCATATTCGTATCTGGCTTTTTATGTAAGCCGATGTCATTTAGCCTAACTATAAGTTGTCTGCGAATTTTTAAATGGCTAACTCGCTGAACAGGGCAGTTGACTTTTGCTTTATTAGCTAGCAGCGAGAGTTTTCGCTTGAGATAGACGTCGACTGCTCAAAATCAGGAGTTTTGGGTTGTGCCGGTGGAAATTATGGTGAGAGATCATTTTTTTAATGATTTATCTAGAGTCTGTAGTTCCAGTTGGGTAGGTTGCTGCTACCTGTTGCTGCAGTGTCAGTAAACTACCATATTTTTTAGGTGAGTCCGTTATTTTTCCTGAGTATTCTATTTGTACTTGGTCATTACTCGATGCATTTGGGAATTCAGAGAGAATCACCATGTCAAAGTCCAAGTCAGACTCTTCTAGGTTAGGCGGCATAATTTTGGCAAATGAGTTGGCAGTGAATTTGCTCTTTGCCTGTATGTTACTCTTAGTCAACGGCAGTAATTGTGTAGGCAGCGCTGCCGGCTCAAGTCTGCTAGTAAGAGAGTGTGCAGGGTACAGGCACGAGAGTTTGTGAAGAGCGCTTCTTGTTGGCGTAAGTGCAAGTTGCCATATTGTGGATATTGTTCAACTTTAACCGTTGTACATTTGATATGTGTATGCATACACATACACTAGAAAGCACGAATGATCGTATTTACACGTGCTTTTGAGGCTCACATATATGATTTTACCGCAATAAAATGCGCCAAGAACCAAATTGGCGTGATTTTCAGTTGCACCGCTTTAAACTGTTCATATAATGTTGCTGTCGCGTAGAGTGGCTTGGCATAATTTTATTGTTTGAACATTTTAGTTATAGCAAATTGTTGCTAAATTGGTTTTTTTTTTTTTTTAATTGGTTTTCATTTTTTTAACTTTCAACTGTGTGGTTTTTTCAACTGTGTGTTTCAATTGTGTTTCATTCAACTGTGTGGTTTTCAACTGTGTTTCAACTGTCTGGTTTTTCAACTGTGTGGAGTCAGTGCTCGCACATTAAGGGCCAGCCGGCAACTAAAAGTTGCCTTCAAAGCCTTACTTTATTTGTTTATACAATGTATTTGACAAATATGAGTAGATACAATTTTTGTTGAAAACAATTTTTGAAATAGCATGAACCACTGTTCAGAGTGTTAGACAACAGATGCGGCCAGCAAACAGCTGTTTGCAGATAAAGTCTGGCAATGCTGTTGTGGCTGGCCGATGTTTACAATATTTTTAACAGACAATAAGACATTTTTTTTTTAATTTAGAAGGATAAAATAGTCAACTAAAACCTTATATATATTCCAGATGCTATCGGACGACCAGGCCAGAAGGAAAACCAGGATTGTTGCCAGAGCGAGACAGAGTGCTGTCAGGTGCCAAATGGCGGCAGCAGGTGTTTTGCGATGCGTGGCGGCAAATCGACTGCAGATCCAGAAATGCCAGCTGAATGTAGCGGCGTCCAAAGAGCAGCACACCAAAGAAAGCCAGCCATCAATGGAGCGCCACATTCCGTGCAGAAGCGATGCAGAGTAAGACGGGGCGAGGAAACATGTCCCGCATACATAAGCAGGTGAGTGTGCCTGTGTGGCAATAAACAAAGTGTATGTAGCAGCAATTTGTTTAATTTCATTTTTAGCAGCTGCTGATCCAGATTCAGGGACGCAGCAAGAACAGAGCACTGCAGTCACAAAGAGTCTGGAGCATAGGTCAACCAAGTAGTGGGTCAGCTAGTCAGTAGCAGCCGCCACTTCAAGAAGACCAGTACAGGAGGCGTTCAGAGGGGGCGCATCACAGTCAGCCATACATGGTGCAGGTGAGTGTGTGTGAAAGAAACAAAAAGCGTATAATAAACATTTTGTCTCATACCTTTATAGCAGATGCACCCAGACGCGCATAGTACAATGGGGAGTCGCAGTTCACAGGCTGTCTCAGAGGTGCCCATGAAGCATGGCTTGTCTGTGTACAGCATCAAAACGTGTTCATTTGTTTTATTTCTGCAGACAGAAGTAGCGCAGAGGCCATTACAAGTGACAGGGCAGACATCTCTATCAGCTTCTCCAGGCGTGCGCTGTGGTGATGTCGAGCAGTAGAAAGCCAACTACACAAGATTTTATTAATGTAGTTGGTACTGCATAAGCTCAATGAAGTTGAAGTTGCAAAATATCAGCTGCGTTATAGTTGCAAATACAGGCCTTGGCCAGAGTTGAGTACGAGGTGGGCGCTTCATAACAAGTTGAGCAAGGCGTCAACCTTGTTTTCCAGTTCATCAACTCTCCTCAGATTTGCATTAAGAGCTCGCATAAGTGGTGTTTCGTCTGGAGCGGTGGATTGCTGGAGGAGAGAAGCATCTCCAGATCGATGCTGCAGTGGCTGTTGCTGTGACAGACGCCGCTGAAGAAAACTTTTTCTTTTAGTGCCTCTCTCTCCAGTGATTGTTGTTGATGTCGCTGCAGGGGCAGAGCTTTCAGACATTCTTTCTGAAGCAGAGAAGGGGTTTATAGTATTCATACTTTGATAATGTTGGGGCTCAGAGCGCTGCTTCTCATGGAGCCTCAGTAAGTGTCTCTCAGCAGGGTTTTTCTTTTGTTGAGCAGCTTTGCCACTATGCCCGCTTTTTTGATTTGATTGATGAGACGGTAAATTCATGTTTTTGTAACTGCTGCTGCTGAATACTCCGGGATCTCTGTTGCCTGCCAAGGTTGGAGCGTGCTATGTTGGCCAGAACATTTTTGGAAGCCTCTTTGTAGGTTGGACATCCTTTGAAACTGTACACATGATTGCCCGTACAATTTGCACACTTGTGGTTGTCAATTCTGGTATGTGCACATCCAGTAGAGGGTTGTGAGCCGGCACATTTCATACACACATATGTCCACAAACAATTTTTTGTAAGTGAGAGGATCCTGTCAATAGCTACGTCAGTCGTTGATTGAAGCTCAACCGCAAACATATTCATAGCATCTTGGGTGCGACTGTGCTTGTGTGGTCGGAGTGGAGTGATGCAGGTGTCTGATGACGATTTTATAGAAGCGCTCGTTACCTATCTGGTGCGTATGAGGCTCTTTGTTGTCATCATTAAGGGAACTTAGCACAGCATGATAGGTTCCAAGGTCCTCACACAAAAACTTAACTCCGTTGCCCATTGAGCACTTTGTGGTGAATTTCCCAATTTCAGAAATACTGTTCAGCTTATCAAGAATTGGTTGAATCTCATTAACTTTGTGGAGAAAAATACCTGGAATTTTTTCTTCCATGTTGGGCACCTGTTTCATGCCACTTGGTGGATGATCTCCGGCCAGACTTCCGCTCAGTGTACATTGCGCTACAAGCTTTGTAATTTGTGGAATATTTGCTTTTTGGCCATATTCGTATCTGGCTTTTTATGTAAGCCGATGTCATTTAGCCTAACTATAAGTTGTCTGCGAATTTTTAAATGGCTAACTCGCTGAACAGGGCAGTTGACTTTTGCTTTATTAGCTAGCAGCGAGAGTTTTCGCTTGAGATAGACGTCGACTGCTCAAAATCAGGAGTTTTGGGTTGTGCCGGTGGAAATTATGGTGAGAGATAATTTTTTTAATGATTTATCTAGAGTCTGTAGTTCCAGTTGGGTAGGTTGCTGCTACCTGTTGCTGCAGTGTCAGTAAACTACCATATTTTTTAGGTGAGTCCGTTATTTTTCCTGAGTATTCTATTTATACTTGGTCATTACTCGATGCATTTGGGAATTCAGAGAGAATCACCATGTCAAAGTCCAAGTCAGACTCTTCTAGGTTAGGCGGCATAATTTTGGCAAATGAGTTGGCAGTGAATTTGCTCTTTGCCTGTATGTTACTCTTAGTCAACGGCAGTAATTGTGTAGGCAGCGCTGCCGGCTCAAGTCTGCTAGTAAGAGAGTGTGCAGGGTACAGGCACGAGAGTTTGTGAAGAGCGCTTCTTGTTGGCGTAAGTGCAAGTTGCCATATTGTGGATATTGTTCAACTTTAACCGTTGTACATTTGATATGTGTATGCATACACATACACTAGAAAGCACGAATGATCGTATGTACACGTGCTTTTGTGGCTCACATATATGATTTTACCGCAATAAAATGCGCCAAGAACCAAATTGGCGTGATTTTCAGTTGCACCGCTTTAAACTGTTCATATAATGTTGCTGTCGCGTAGAGTGGCTTGGCATAATTTTATTGTTTGAACATTTTAGTTATAGCAAATTGTTGCTAAATTGGTTTTTTTTTTTTAATTGGTTTTCATTATTTTAACTTTCAACTGTGTGGTTTTTTCAACTGTGTGTTTCAATTGTGTTTCATTCAACTGTGTGGTTTTCAACTGTGTTTCAACTGTCTGGTTTTTCAACTGTGTGGAGTCAGTGCTCGCACATTAAGGGCCAGCCGGCAACTAAAAGTTGCCTTCAAAGCCTTACTTTATTTGTTTATACAATGTATTTGACAAATATGAGTAGATACAATTTTTGTTGAAAACAATTTTTGAAATAGCATGAACCACTGTTTAGAGTGTTAGACAACAGATGCGGCCAGCAAACAGCTGTTTGCAGATAAAGTCTGGCAATGCTGTTGTGGCTGGCCGATGTTTACAATATTTTTAACAGACAATAAGACATTTTTTTTTTTAATTTAGAAGGATAAAATAGTCAACTAAAACCTTATATATATTCCAGATGCTATCGGACGACCAGGCCAGAAGGAGGACCAGGATTGTTGCCAGAGCGAGACAGAGTGCTGTCAGGTGCCAAATGGCGGCAGCAGGTGTTTTGCGATGCGTGGCGGCAAATCGACTGCAGATCCAGAAATGCCAGCTGAATGTAGCAGCGTCCAAAGAGCAGCACACCAAAGAAGGCCAGCCATCAATGGAGCGCCACATTCCGTGCAGAAGCGATGCAGAGTAAGACGGGGCGAGGAAACATGTCCCGCATACATAAGCAGGTGAGTGTGCCTGTGTGGCAATAAACAAAGTGCATGTAGCAGCAATTTGTTTAATTTCATTTTTAGCAGCTGCTGATCCAGATTCAGGGACGCAGCAAGAACAGAGCACTGCAGTCACAAAGAGTCTGGAGCATAGGTCAACCAAGTAGTGGGTCAGCTAGTCAGTAGCAGCCGCCACTTCAAGAAGGCCAGTACAGGAGGCGTTCAGAGGGGGCGCATCACAGTCAGCCATACATGGTGCAGGTGAGTGTGTGTGAAAGAAACAAAAAGCGTATAATAAACATTTTGTCTCATACCTTTATAGCAGATGCACCCAGACGCGCATAGTACAATGGGGAGTCGCAGTTCACAGGCTGTCTCAGAGGTGCCCATGAAGCATGGCTTGTCTGTGTACAGCATCAAAACGTGTTCATTTGTTTTATTTCTGCAGATAGAGGTAGCGCAGAGGCCATTACAAGTGACAGGGCAGACATCTCTATCAGCTTCTCCAGGCGTGCGCTGTGGTGATGTCGAGCAGTAGAAAGCCAACTACACAAGATTTTACTAATGTAGTTGGTACTGCATAAGCTCAATGAAGTTGAAGTTGCAAAATATCAGCTGCGTTATAGTTGCAAATACAGGCCTTGGCCAGAGTTGAGTACGAGGTGGGCGCTTCATAACAAGTTGAGCAAGGCGTCAACCTTGTTTTCCAGTTCATCAGCTCTCCTCAGATTTGCATTAAGAGCTCGCATAAGTGGTGTTTCGTCTGGAGCGGTGGATTGCTGGAGGAGAGAAGCATCTCCAGATCGATGCTGCAGTGGCTGTTGCTGTGACAGACGCCGCTGAAGAAAACTTTTTCTTTTTAGTGCCTCTCTCTCCAGTGATTGTTGTTGATGTCGCTGCAGGGGCAGAGCTTTCAGACATTCTTTCTGAAGCAGAGAAGGGGTTTATAGTATTCATACTTTGATAATGTTGGGGCTCAGAGCGCTGCTTCTCATGGAGCCTCAGTAAGTGTCTCTCAGCAGGGTTTTTCTTTTGTTGAGCAGCTTTGCCACTATGCCCGCTTTTTTGCTTTGATTGATGAGACGGTAATTCATGTTTTTGTAACTGCTGCTGCTGAATACTCCGGGATCTCTGTTGCCTGCCAGAACATTTTTGGAAGCCTCTTTGTAGGTTGGACATCCTTTGAAACTGTACACATGATTGCCCGTACAATTTGCACACTTTGGGTTGTCAATTCTGGTATGTGCACATCCAGTAGAGGGTTGTGAGCCGGCACATTTCATACACACATTTCACTCGTTGATTGAAGCTCAACCGCAAACATATTCATAGCATCTTGGGTGCGACTGTGCTTGTGTGGTCGGAGTGGAGTGATGCAGGTGTCTGATGACGATTTTATAGAAGCGCTCGTTACCTATCTGGTGCGTATGAGGCTCTTTGTTGTCATCATTAAGGGAACTTAGCACAGCATGATAGGTTCCAAGGTCCTCACACAAAAACTTAACTCCGTTGCCCATTGAGCACTTTGTGGTGAATTTCCCAATTTCAGAAATACTGTTCAGCTTATCAAGAATCATTAACTTTGTGGAGAAAAATACCTGGAATTTTTTCTTCCATGTTGGGCACCTGTTTCATGCCACTTGGTGGATGATCTCCGGCCAGACTTCCGCTCAGTGTACATTGCGCTACAAGCTTTGTAATTTGTGGAATATTTGCTTTTTGGCCATATTCGTATCTGGCTTTTTATGTAAGCCGATGTCATTTAGCCTAACTATAAGTTGTCTGCGAATTTTTAAATGGCTAACTCGCTGAACAGGGCAGTTGACTTTTGCTTTATTAGCTAGCAGCGAGAGTTTTCGCTTGAGATAGACGTCGACTGCTCAAAATCAGGAGTTTTGGGTTGTGCCGGTGGAAATTATGGTGAGAGATAATTTTTTTAATGATTTATCTAGAGTCTGTAGTTCCAGTTGGGTAGGTTGCTGCTGCCTGTTGCTGCAGTGTCAGTAAACTACCATATTTTTTAGGTGAGTCCGTTATTTTTCCTGAGTATTCTATTTGTACTTGGTCATTACTCGATGCATTTGGGAATTCAGAGAGAATCACCATGTCAAAGTCCAAGTCAGACTCTTCTAGGTTAGGCGGCATAATTTTGGCAAATGAGTTGGCAGTGAATTTGCTTTTGCCTGTATGTTACTCTTAGTCAGCAGATTGTGTAGGCAGCGCTGCCGGCTCAAGTCTGCTAGTAAGAGAGTGTGCAGGGTACAGGCACGAGAGTTTGTGAAGAGCGCTTCTTGTTGGCGTAAGTGCAAGTTGCCATATTGTGGATATTGTTCAACTTTAACCGTTGTACATTTGATATGTGTATGCATACACATACACTAGAAAGCACGAATGATCGTATGTACACGTGCTTTTGAGGCTCACATATATGATTTTACCGCAATAAAATGCGCCAAGAACCAAATTGGCGTGATTTTCAGTTGCACCGCTTTAAACTGTTCATATAATGTTGCTGTCGCGTAGAGTGGCTTGGCATAATTTTATTGTTTGAACATTTTAGTTATAGCAAATTGTTGCTAAATTGGTTTTTTTTTTTTTTAATTGGTTTTCATTTTTTTAACTTTCAACTGTGTGGTTTTTTCAACTGTGTGTTTCAATTGTGTTTCATTCAACTGTGTGGTTTTGAACTGTGTTTCAACTGTCTGGTTTTTCAACTGTGTGGAGTCAGTGCTCGCACATTAAGGGCCAGCCGGCAACTAAAAGTTGCCTTCAAAGCCTTACTTTATTTGTTTATACAATGTATTTGACAAATATGAGTAGATACAATTTTTGTTGAAAACAATTTTTGAAATAGCATGAACCACTGTTTAGAGTGTTAGACAACAGATGCGGCCAGCAAACAGCTGTTTGCAGATAAAGTCTGGCAATGCTGTTGTGGCTGGCCGATGTTTACAATATTTTTAACAGACAATAAGACATTTTTTTTTTTAATTTAGAAGGATAAAATATTCAACTAAAACCTTATATATATTCCAGATGCTATCGGACGACCAGGCCAGAAGGAGGACCAGGATTGTTGCCAGAGCGAGACAGAGTGCTGTCAGGTGCCAAATGGCGGCAGCAGGTGTTTTGCGATGCGTGGCGGCAAATCGACTGCAGATCCAGAAATGCCAGCTGAATGTAGCAGCGTCCAAAGAGCAGCACACCAAAGAAGGCCAGCCATCAATGGAGCGCCACATTCCGTGCAGAAGCGATGCAGAGTAAGACGGGGCGAGGAAACATGTCCCGCATACATAAGCAGGTGAGTGTGCCTGTGTGGCAATAAACAAAGTGCATGTAGCAGCAATTTGTTTAATTTCATTTTTAGCAGCTGCTGATCCAGATTCAGGGACGCAGCAAGAACAGAGCACTGCAGTCACAAAGAGTCTGGAGCATAGGTCAACCAAGTAGTGGGTCAGCTAGTCAGTAGCAGCCGCCACTTCAAGAAGGCCAGTACAGGAGGCGTTCAGAGGGGGCGCATCACAGTCAGCCATACATGGTGCAGGTGAGTGTGTGTGAAAGAAACAAAAAGCGTATAATAAACATTTTGTCTCATACCTTTATAGCAGATGCACCCAGACGCGCATAGTACAATGGGGAGTCGCAGTTCACAGGCTGTCTCAGAGGTGCCCATGAAGCATGGCTTGTCTGTGTACAGCATCAAAACGTGTTCATTTGTTTTATTTCTGCAGATAGAGGTAGCGCAGAGGCCATTACAAGTGACAGGGCAGACATCTCTATCAGCTTCTCCAGGCGTGCGCTGTGGTGATGTCGAGCAGTAGAAAGCCAACTACACAAGATTTTACTAATGTAGTTGGTACTGCATAAGCTCAATGAAGTTGAAGTTGCAAAATATCAGCTGCGTTATAGTTGCAAATACAGGCCTTGGCCAGAGTTGAGTACGAGGTGGGCGCTTCATAACAAGTTGAGAAAGGCGTCAACCTTGTTTTCCAGTTCATCAGCTCTCCTCAGATTTGCATTAAGAGCTCGCATAAGTCGTGTTTCGTCTGGAGCGGTGGATTGCTGGAGGAGAGAAGCATCTCCAGATCGATGCTGCAGTGGCTGTTGCTGTGACAGACGCCGCTGAAGAAAACTTTTTCTTTTTAGTGCCTCTCTCTCCAGTGATTGTTGTTGATGTCGCTGCAGGGGCAGAGCTTTCAGACATTCTTTCTGAAGCAGAGAAGGGGTTTATAGTATTCATACTTTGATAATGTTGGGGCTCAGAGCGCTGCTTCTCATGGAGCCTCAGTAAGTGTCTCTCAGCAGGGTTTTTCTTTTGTTGAGCAGCTTTGCCACTATGCCCGCTTTTTTGCTTTGATTGATGAGACGGTAATTCATGTTTTTGTAACTGCTGCTGCTGAATACTCCGGGATCTCTGTTGCCTGCCAGAACATTTTTGGAAGCCTCTTTGTAGGTTGGACATCCTTTGAAACTGTACACATGATTGCCCGTACAATTTGCACACTTTGGGTTGTCAATTCTGGTATGTGCACATCCAGTAGAGGGTTGTGAGCCGGCACATTTCATACACACATATGTCACACTCGTTGATTGAAGCTCAACCGCAAACATATTCATAGCATCTTGGGTGCGACTGTGCTTGTGTGGTCGGAGTGGAGTGATGCAGGTGTCTGATGACGATTTTATAGAAGCGCTCGTTACCTATCTGGTGCGTATGAGGCTCTTTGTTGTCATCATTAAGGGAACTTAGCACAGCATGATAGGTTCCAAGGTCCTCACACAAAAACTTAACTCCGTTGCCCATTGAGCACTTTGTGGTGAATTTCCCAATTTCAGAAATACTGTTCAGCTTATCAAGAATTGGTTGAATCTCATTAACTTTGTGGAGAAAAATACCTGGAATTTTTTCTTCCATGTTGGGCACCTGTTTCATGCCACTTGGTGGATGATCTCCGGCCAGACTTCCGCTCAGTGTACATTGCGCTACAAGCTTTGTAATTTGTGGAATATTTGCTTTTTGGCCATATTCGTATCTGGCTTTTTATGTAAGCCGATGTCATTTAGCCTAACTATAAGTTGTCTGCGAATTTTTAAATGGCTAACTCGCTGAACAGGGCAGTTGACTTTTGCTTTATTAGCTAGCAGCGAGAGTTTTCGCTTGAGATAGACGTCGACTGCTCAAAATCAGGAGTTTTGGGTTGTGCCGGTGGAAATTATGGTGAGAGATCATTTTTTTAATGATTTATCTAGAGTCTGTAGTTCCAGTTGGGTAGGTTGCTGCTACCTGTTGCTGCAGTGTCAGTAAACTACCATATTTTTTAGGTGAGTCCGTTATTTTTCCTGAGTATTCTATTTATACTTGGTCATTACTCGATGCATTTGGGAATTCAGAGAGAATCACCATGTCAAAGTCCAAGTCAGACTCTTCTAGGTTAGGCGGCATAATTTTGGCAAATGAGTTGGCAGTGAATTTGCTCTTTGCCTGTATGTTACTCTTAGTCAACGGCAGTAATTGTGTAGGCAGCGCTGCCGGCTCAAGTCTGCTAGTAAGAGAGTGTGCAGGGTACAGGCACGAGAGTTTGTGAAGAGCGCTTCTTGTTGGCGTAAGTGCAAGTTGCCATATTGTGGATATTGTTCAACTTTAACCGTTGTACATTTGATATGTGTATGCATACACATACACTAGAAAGCACGAATGATCGTATGTACACGTGCTTTTGAGGCTCACATATATGATTTTACCGCAATAAAATGCGCCAAGAACCAAATTGGCGTGATTTTCAGTTGCACCGCTTTAAACTGTTCATATAATGTTGCTGTCGCGTAGAGTGGCTTGGCATAATTTTATTGTTTAAACATTTTAGTTATAGCAAATTGTTGCTAAATTGTTTTTTTTTTTTTTAATTGGTTTTCATTATTTTAACTTTCAACTGTGTGGTTTTTTCAACTGTGTGTTTCAATTGTGTTTCATTCAACTGTGTGGTTTTCAACTGTGTTTCAACTGTCTGGTTTTTCAACTGTGTGGAGTCAGTGCTCGCACATTAAGGGCCAGCCGGCAACTAAAAGTTGCCTTCAAAGCCTTACTTTATTTGTTTATACAATGTATTTGACAAATATGAGTAGATACAATTTTTGTTGAAAACAATTTTTGAAATAGCATGAACCACTGTTTAGAGTGTTAGACAACAGATGCGGCCAGCAAACAGCTGTTTGCAGATAAAGTCTGGCAATGCTGTTGTGGCTGGCCGATGTTTACAATATTTTTAACAGACAATAAGACATTTTTTTTTTAATTTAGAAGGATAAAATATTCAACTAAAACCTTATATATATTCCAGATGCTATCGGACGACCAGGCCAGAAGGAGGACCAGGATTGTTGCCAGAGCGAGACAGAGTGCTGTCAGGTGCCAAATGGCGGCAGCAGGTGTTTTGCGATGCGTGGCGGCAAATCGACTGCAGATCCAGAAATGCCAGCTGAATGTAGCAGCGTCCAAAGAGCAGCACACCAAAGAAGGCCAGCCATCAATGGAGCGCCACATTCCGTGCAGAAGCGATGCAGAGTAAGACGGGGCGAGGAAACATGTCCCGCATACATAAGCAGGTGAGTGTGCCTGTGTGGCAATAAACAAAGTGCATGTAGCAGCAATTTGTTTAATTTCATTTTTAGCAGCTGCTGATCCAGATTCAGGGACGCAGCAAGAACAGAGCACTGCAGTCACAAAGAGTCTGGAGCATAGGTCAACCAAGTAGTGGGTCAGCTAGTCAGTAGCAGCCGCCACTTCAAGAAGGCCAGTACAGGAGGCGTTCAGAGGGGGCGCATCACAGTCAGCCATACATGGTGCAGGTGAGTGTGTGTGAAAGAAACAAAAAGCGTATAATAAACATTTTGTCTCATACCTTTATAGCAGATGCACCCAGACGCGCATAGTACAATGGGGAGTCGCAGTTCACAGGCTGTCTCAGAGGTGCCCATGAAGCATGGCTTGCCTGTGTACAGCATCAAAACGTGTTCATTTGTTTTATTTCTGCAGATAGAGGTAGCGCAGAGGCCATTACAAGTGACAGGGCAGACATCTCTATCAGCTTCTCCAGGCGTGCGCTGTGGTGATGTCGAGCAGTAGAAAGCCAACTACACAAGATTTTACTAATGTAGTTGGTACTGCATAAGCTCAATGAAGTTGAAGTTGCAAAATATCAGCTGCGTTATAGTTGCAAATACAGGCCTTGGCCAGAGTTGAGTACGAGGTGGGCGCTTCATAACAAGTTGAGCAAGGCGTCAACCTTGTTTTCCAGTTCATCAGCTCTCCTCAGATTTGCATTAAGAGCTCGCATAAGTGGTGTTTCGTCTGGAGCGGTGGATTGCTGGAGGAGAGAAGCATCTCCAGATCGATGCTGCAGTGGCTGTTGCTGTGACAGACGCCGCTGAAGAAAACTTTTTTCTTTTTAGTGCTCTCTCTCCAGTGATTGTTGTTGATGTCGCTGCAGGGGCAGAGCTTTCAGACATTCTTTCTGAAGCAGAGAAGGGGTTTATAGTATTCATACTTTGATAATGTTGGGGCTCAGAGCGCTGCTTCTCATGGAGCCTCAGTAAGTGTGTGAAGCTCAACCGCAAACATATTCATAGCATCTTGGGTGCGACTGTGCTTGTGTGGTCGGAGTGGAGTGATGCAGGTGTCTGATGACGATTTTATAGAAGCGCTCGTTACCTATCTGGTGCGTATGAGGCTCTTACTTGTCATCATTAAGGGAACTTAGCACAGCATGATAGGTTCCAAGGTCCTCACACAAAAACATAACTCCGTTGCCCATTTAGCACTTTGTGGTGAATTTCCCAATTCCAGAAATACTGTTCAGCTTATCAAGAATCATTAACTTTGTGGAGAAAAATACCTGGAATTTGTTCTTCCATGTTGGGCACCTGTTTCATGCCACTTGGTGGATGATCTCCGGCCAGACTTCCGCTCAGTGTACATTGCGCTACAAGCTTTGCAATTTGTGGAATATTTGCTTTTTGGCCATATTCGTATCTGGCTTTTTATGTAAGCCGATGTCATTTAGCCTAACTATAAGTTGTCTGCGAATTTTTAAATGGCTAACTCGCTGAACAGGGCAGTTGACTTTTGCTTTATTAGCTAGCAGCGAGAGTTTTCGCTTGAGATAGACGTCGACTGCTCAAAATCAGGAGTTTTGGGTTGTGCCGGTGGAAATTATGGTGAGAGATCATTTTTATAATGATTTATCTAGAGTCTGTAGTTCCAGTTGGGTAGGTTGCTGCTGTGTTTTGCAGTGTCAGTAAACTACCATATTTTTTAGGTGAGTCCGTTATTTTTCCTGAGTATTCTATTTGTACTTGGTCATTACTCGATGCATTTGGGAATTCAGAGAGAATCACCATGTCAAAGTCCAAGTCAGACTCTTCTAGGTTAGGCGGCATAATTTTGGCAAATGAGTTGGCAGTGAATTTGCTCTTTGCCTGTATGTTACTCTTAGTCAACGGCAGTAATTGTGTAGGCAGCGCTGCCGGCTCAAGTCTGCTAGTAAGAGAGTGTGCAGGGTACAGGCACGAGAGTTTGTGAAGAGCGCTTCTTGTTGGCGTAAGTGCAAGTTGCCATATTGTGGATATTGTTCAACTTTAACCGTTGTACATTTGATATGTGTATGCATACACATACACTAGAAAGCACGAATGATCGTATTTACACGTGCTTTTGAGGCTCACATATATGATTTTACCGCAATAAAATGCGCCAAGAACCAAATTGGCGTGATTTTCAGTTGCACCGCTTTAAACTGTTCATATAATGTTGCTGTCGCGTAGAGTGGCTTGGCATAATTTTATTGTTTGAACATTTTAGTTATAGCAAATTGTTGCTAAATTGGTTTTTTTTTTTTTAATTGGTTTTCATTTTTTTAACTTTCAACTGTGTGGTTTTTTCAACTGTGTGTTTCAATTGTGTTTCATTCAACTGTGTGGTTTTCAACTGTGTTTCAACTGTCTGGTTTTTCAACTGTGTGGAGTCAGTGCTCGCACATTAAGGGCCAGCCGGCAACTAAAAGTTGCCTTCAAAGCCTTACTTTATTTGTTTATACAATGTATTTGACAAATATGAGTAGATACAATTTTTGTTGAAAACAATTTTTGAAATAGCATGAACCACTGTTCAGAGTGTTAGACAACAGATGCGGCCAGCAAACAGCTGTTTGCAGATAAAGTCTGGCAATGCTGTTGTGGCTGGCCGATGTTTACAATATTTTTAACAGACAATAAGACATTTTTTTTTTTAATTTAGAAGGATAAAATAGTCAACTAAAACCTTATATATATTCCAGATGCTATCGGACGACCAGGCCAGAAGGAGGACCAGGATTGTTGCCAGAGCGAGACAGAGTGCTGTCAGGTGCCAAATGGCGGCAGCAGGTGTTTTGCGATGCGTGGCGGCAAATCGACTGCAGATCCAGAAATGCCAGCTGAATGTAGCGGCGTCCAAAGAGCAGCACACCAAAGAAGGCCAGCCATCAATGGAGCGCCACATTCCGTGCAGAAGCGATGCAGAGTAAGACGGGGCGAGGAAACATGTCCCGCATACATAAGCAGGTGAGTGTGCCTGTGTGGCAATAAACAAAGTGTATGTAGCAGCAATTTGTTTAATTTCATTTTTAGCAGCTGCTGATCCAGATTCAGGGACGCAGCAAGAACAGAGCACTGCAGTCACAAAGAGTCTGGAGCATAGGTCAACCAAGTAGTGGGTCAGCTAGTCAGTAGCAGCCGCCACTTCAAGAAGACCAGTACAGGAGGCGTTCAGAGGGGGCGCATCACAGTCAGCCATACATGGTGCAGGTGAGTGTGTGTGAAAGAAACAAAAAGCGTATAATAAACATTTTGTCTCATACCTTTATAGCAGATGCACCCAGACGCGCATAGTACAATGGGGAGTCGCAGTTCACAGGCTGTCTCAGAGGTGCCCATGAAGCATGGCTTGCCTGTGTACAGCATCAAAACGTGTTCATTTGTTTTATTTCTGCAGATAGAGGTAGCGCAGAGGCCATTACAAGTGACAGGGCAGACATCTCTATCAGCTTCTCCAGGCGTGCGCTGTGGTGATGTCGAGCAGTAGAAAGCCAACTACACAAGATTTTACTAATGTAGTTGGTACTGCATAAGCTCAATGAAGTTGAAGTTGCAAAATATCAGCTGCGTTATAGTTGCAAATACAGGCCTTGGCCAGAGTTGAGTACGAGGTGGGCGCTTCATAACAAGTTGAGAAAGGCGTCAACCTTGTTTTCCAGTTCATCAGCTCTCCTCAGATTTGCATTAAGAGCTCGCATAAGTCGTGTTTCGTCTGGAGCGGTGGATTGCTGGAGGAGAGAAGCATCTCCAGATCGATGCTGCAGTGGCTGTTGCTGTGACAGACGCCGCTGAAGAAAACTTTTTCTTTTTAGTGCCTCTCTCTCCAGTGATTGTTGTTGATGTCGCTGCAGGGGCAGAGCTTTCAGACATTCTTTCTGAAGCAGAGAAGGGGTTTATAGTATTCATACTTTGATAATGTTGGGGCTCAGAGCGCTGCTTCTCATGGAGCCTCAGTAAGTGTCTCTCAGCAGGGTTTTTCTTTTGTTGAGCAGCTTTGCCACTATGCCACGCTTTTTTGCTTTGATTGATGAGACGGTAATTCATGTTTTTGTAACTGCTGCTGCTGAATACTCCGGGATCTCTGTTGCCTGCCAGAACATTTTTGGAAGCCTCTTTGTAGGTTGGACATCCTTTGAAACTGTACACATGATTGCCCGTACAATTTGCACACTTGGGGTTGTCAATTCTGGTATGTGCACATCCAGTAGAGGGTTGTGAGCCGGCACATTTCATACACACATATGTCACTCGTCTCGGATTGAAGCTCAACCGCAAACATATTCATAGCATCTTGGGTGCGACTGTGCTTGTGTGGTCGGAGTGGAGTGATGCAGGTGTCTGATGACGATTTTATAGAAGCGCTCGTTACCTATCTGGTGCGTATGAGGCTCTTTGTTGTCATCATTAAGGAACTTAGCACAGCATGATAGGTTCCAAGGTCCTCACACAAAAACTTAACTCCGTTGCCCATTTAGCACTTTGTGGTGAATTTCCCAATTCCAGAAATACTGTTCAGCTTATCAAGAATCATTAACTTTGTGGAGAAAAATACCTGGAATTTGTTCTTCCATGTTGGGCACCTGTTTCATGCCACTTGGTGGATGATCTCCGGCCAGACTTCCGCTCAGTGTACATTGCGCTACAAGCTTTGTAATTTGTGGAATATTTGCTTTTTGGCCATATTCGTATCTGGCTTTTTATGTAAGCCGATGTCATTTAGCCTAACTATAAGTTGTCTGCGAATTTTTAAATGGCTAACTCGCTGAACAGGGCAGTTGACTTTTGCTTTATTAGCTAGCAGCGAGAGTTTTCGCTTGAGATAGACGTCGACTGCTCAAAATCAGGAGTTTTGGGTTGTGCCGGTGGAAATTATGGTGAGAGATCATTTTTTTAATGATTTATCTAGAGTCTGTAGTTCCAGTTGGGTAGGTTGCTGCTACCTGTTTGCTGCAGTGTCAGTAAACTACCATATTTTTTAGGTGAGTCCGTTATTTTTCCTGAGTATTCTATTTGTACTTGGTCATTACTCGATGCATTTGGGAATTCAGAGAGAATCACCATGTCAAAGTCCAAGTCAGACTCTTCTAGGTTAGGCGGCATAATTTTGGCAAATGAGTTGGCAGTGAATTTGCTCTTTGCCTGTATGTTACTCTTAGTCAACGGCAGTAATTGTGTAGGCAGCGCTGCCGGCTCAAGTCTGCTAGTAAGAGAGTGTGCAGGGTACAGGCACGAGAGTTTGTGAAGAGCGCTTCTTGTTGGCGTAAGTGCAAGTTGCCATATTGTGGATATTGTTCAACTTTAACCGTTGTACATTTGATATGTGTATGCATACACATACACTAGAAAGCACGAATGATCGTATTTACACGTGCTTTTGAGGCTCACATATATGATTTTACCGCAATAAAATGCGCCAAGAACCAAATTGGCGTGATTTTCAGTTGCACCGCTTTAAACTGTTCATATAATGTTGCTGTCGCGTAGAGTGGCTTGGCATAATTTTATTGTTTGAACATTTTAGTTATAGCAAATTGTTGCTAAATTGGTTTTTTTTTTTTTTAATTGGTTTTCATTTTTTAACTTTCAACTGTGTGGTTTTTTCAACTGTGTGTTTCAATTGTGTTTCATTCAACTGTGTGGTTTTCAACTGTGTTTCAACTGTCTGGTTTTTCAACTGTGTGGAGTCAGTGCTCGCACATTAAGGGCCAGCCGGCAACTAAAAGTTGCCTTCAAAGCCTTACTTTATTTGTTTATACAATGTATTTGACAAATATGAGTAGATACAATTTTTGTTGAAAACAATTTTTGAAATAGCATGAACCACTGTTCAGAGTGTTAGACAACAGATGCGGCCAGCAAACAGCTGTTTGCAGATAAAGTCTGGCAATGCTGTTGTGGCTGGCCGATGTTTACAATATTTTTAACAGACAATAAGACATTTTTTTTTTTAATTTAGAAGGATAAAATAGTCAACTAAAACCTTATATATATTTCAGATGCTATCGGACGACCAGGCCAGAAGGAGGACCAGGATTGTTGCCAGAGCGAGACAGAGTGCTGTCAGGTGCCAAATGGCGGCAGCAGGTGTTTTGCGATGCGTGGCGGCAAATCGACTGCAGATCCAGAAATGCCAGCTGAATGTAGCGGCGTCCAAAGAGCAGCACACCAAAGAAGGCCAGCCATCAATAGAGCGCCACATTCCGTGCAGAAGCGATGCAGAGTAAGACGGGGCGAGGAAACATGTCCCGCATACATAAGCAGGTGAGTGTGCCTGTGTGGCAATAAACAAAGTGTATGTAGCAGCAATTTGTTTAATTTCATTTTTAGCAGCTGCTGATCCAGATTCAGGGACGCAGCAAGAACAGAGCACTGCAGTCACAAAGAGTCTGGAGCATAGGTCAACCAAGTAGTGGGTCAGCTAGTCAGTAGCAGCCGCCACTTCAAGAAGACCAGTACAGGAGGCGTTCAGAGGGGCGCATCACAGTCAGCCATACATGGTGCAGGTGAGTGTGTGTGAAAGAAACAAAAAGCGTATAATAAACATTTTGTCTCATACCTTTATAGCAGATGCACCCAGACGCGCATAGTACAATGGGGAGTCGCAGTTCACAGGCTGTCTCAGAGGTGCCCATGAAGCATGGCTTGTCTGTGTACAGCATCAAAACGTGTTCATTTGTTTTATTTCTGCAGACAGAAGTAGCGCAGAGGCCATTACAAGTGACAGGGCAGACATCTCTATCAGCTTCTCCAGGCGTGCGCTGTGGTGATGTCGAGCAGTAGAAAGCCAACTACACAAGATTTTATTAATGTAGTTGGTACTGCATAAGCTCAATGAAGTTGAAGTTGCAAAATATCAGCTGCGTTATAGTTGCAAATACAGGCCTTGGCCAGAGTTGAGTACGAGGTGGGCGCTTCATAACAAGTTGAGCAAGGCGTCAACCTTGTTTTCCAGTTCATCAGCTCTCCTCAGATTTGCATTAAGAGCTCGCATAAGTGGTGTTTCGTCTGGAGCGGTGGATTGCTGGAGGAGAGAAGCATCTCCAGATCGATGCTGCAGTGGCTGTTGCTGTGACAGACGCCGCTGAAGAAAACTTTTCTTTTTAGTGCCTCTCTCTCCAGTGATTGTTGTTGATGTCGCTGCAGGGGCAGAGCTTTCAGACATTCTTTCTGAAGCAGAGAAGTGGTTTATAGTATTCATACTTTGATAATGTTGGGGCTCAGAGCGCAGCTTCTCATGGAGCCTCAGTAAGTGTCTCTCAGCAGGGTTTTTCTTTTGTTGAGCAGCTTTGCCACTATGCCCGCTTTTTGCTTTGATTGATGAGACGGTAATTCATGTTTTTGTAACTGCTGCTGCTGAATACTCCGGGATCTCTGTTGCCTGCCAGAACATTTTTGGAAGCCTCTTTGTAGGTTGGACATCCTTTGAAACTGTACACATGATTGCCCGTACAATTTGCACACTTGGGGTTGTCAATTCTGGTATGTGCACATCCAGTAGAGGGTTGTGAGCCGGCACATTTCATACACACATATGTCCGCAAACAATTTTTTGTAAGTGAGAGGATCCTGTCAATAGCTACGTCACTCGTTGATTGAAGCTCAACCGCAAACATATTCATAGCATCTTGGGTGCGACTGTGCTTGTGTGGTCGGAGTGGAGTGATGCAGGTGTCTGATGATGATTTATAGAAGCGCTCGTTACCTATCTGTGCGTATGAGGCTCTTTGTTGTCATCATTAAGGGAACTTAGCACAGCATGATAGGTTCCAAGGTCCTCACACAAAAACTTAACTCCGTTGCCCATTGAGCACTTTGTGGTGAATTTGCCAATTTCAGAAATACTGTTCAGCTTATCAAGAATTGGTTGAATCTCATTAACTTTGTGGAGAAAAATACCTGGAACTTTTTCTTCCATGTTGGGCACCTGTTTCATGCCACTTGGTGGATGATCTCCGGCCAGACTTCCGCTCAGTGTACATTGCGCTACAAGCTTTGTAATTTGTGGAATATTTGCTTTTGGCCATATTCGTATCTGGCTTTTTATGTAAGCCGATGTCATTTAGCCTAACTATAAGTCGTCTGCGAATTTTTAAATGGCTAACTCGCTGAACAGGGCAGTTGACTTTTGCTTTATTAGCCAGCAGCGAGAGTTTTCGCTTGAGATAGACGTCGACTGCTCAAAATCAGGAGCTTTGGGTTGTGCCGGTGGAAATTATGGTGAGAGATCATTTTTTTAATGATTTATCTAGAGTCTGTAGTTCCAGTTGGGTAGGTTGCTGCTGTTGTTTTGCAGTGTCAGTAAACTACCATATTTTTTAGGTGAGTCCGTTATTTTTCCTGAGTATTCTATTTGTACTTGGTCATTACTCGATGCATTTGGGAATTCAGAGAGAATCACCATGTCAAAGTCCAAGTCAGACTCTTCTAGGTTAGGCGGCATAATTTTGGCAAATGAGTTGGCAGTGAATTTGCTCTTTGCCTGTATGTTACTCTTAGTCAACGGCAGTAATTGTGTAGGCAGCGCTGCCGGCTCAAGTCTGCTAGTAAGAGAGTGTGCAGGGTACAGGCACGAGAGTTTGTGAAGAGCGCTTCTTGTTGGCGTAAGTGCAAGTTGCCATATTGTGGATATTGTTCAACTTTAACCGTTGTACATTTGATATGTGTATGCATACACATACACTAGAAAGCACGAATGATCGTATTTACACGTGCTTTTGAGGCTCACATATATGATTTTACCGCAATAAAATGCGCCAAGAACCAAATTGGCGTGATTTTCAGTTGCACCGCTTTAAACTGTTCATATAATGTTGCTGTCGCGTAGAGTGGCTTGGTATAATTTTATTGTTTGAATATTTTAGTTATAGCAAATTGTTGCTAAATTGGTTTTTTTTTTTTTTTAATTGGTTTTCATTATTTTAACTTTCAACTGTGTGGTTTTTTCAACTGTGTGTTTCAATTGTGTTTCATTCAACTGTGTGGTTTTCAACTGTGTTTCAACTGTCTGGTTTTTCAACTGTGTGGAGTCAGTGCTCGCACATTAAGGGCCAGCCGGCAACTAAAAGTTGCCTTCAAAGCCTTACTTTATTTGTTTATACAATGTATTTGACAAATATGAGTAGATACAATTTTTGTTGAAAACAATTTTTGAAATAGCATGAACCGTTAGACAACAGATGCGGCCAGCAAACAGCTGTTAGCAGATAAAGTCTGGCAATGCTGTTGTGGCTGGCCGATGTTTACAATATTTTTAACAGACAATAAGACATTTTTTTTTAATTTAGAAGGATCAAATATCAACTAAAACCTTATATATATTTCAGATGCTATCGGACGACCAGGCCAGAAGGAAAACCAGGATTGTTGCCAGAGCGAGACAGAGTGCTGTCAGGTGCCATATGGCGGCAGCAGGTGTTTTGCGATGCGTGGCGGCAAATCGACTGGAGATCCAGAAATGCCAGCTGAATGTAGCGGCGTCCAAAGAGCAGCACACCAAAGAAAGCCAGCCATCAATGGAGCGCCACATTCCGTGCAGAAGCGATGCAGAGTAAGACGGGGCGAGGAAACATGTCCCGCATACATAAGCAGGTGAGTGTGCCTGTGTGGCAATAAACAAAGTGTATGTAGCAGCAATTTGTTTAATTTCATTTTTAGCAGCTGCTGATCCAGATTCAGGGACGCAGCAAGAACAGAGCACTGCAGTCACAAAGAGTCTGGAGCATAGGTCAACCAAGTAGTGGGTCAGCTAGTCAGTAGCAGCCGCCACTTCAAGAAGACCAGTACAGGAGGCGTTCAGAGGGGGCGCATCACAGTCAGCCATACATGGTGCAGGTGAGTGTGTGTGAAAGAAACAAAAAGCGTATAATAAACATTTTGTCTCATACCTTTATAGCAGATGCACCCAGACGCGCATAGTACAATGGGGAGTCGCAGTTCACAGGCTGTCTCAGAGGTGCCCATGAAGCATGGCTTGTCTGTGTACAGCATCAAAACGTGTTCATTTGTTTTATTTCTGCAGACAGAAGTAGCGCAGATGCCATTACAAGTGACAGGGCAGACATCTCTATCAGCTTCTCCAGGCGTGCGCTGTGGTGATGTCGAGCAGTAGAAAGCCAACTACACAAGATTTTATTAATGTAGTTGGTACTGCATAAGCTCAATGAAGTTGAAGTTGCAAAATATCAGCTGCGTTATAGTTGCAAATACAGGCCTTGGCCAGAGTTGAGTACGAGGTGGGCGCTTCATAACAAGTTGAGAAAGGCGTCAACCTTGTTTTCCAGTTCATCAGCTCTCCTCAGATTTGCATTAAGAGCTCGCATAAGTGGTATTTCGTCTGGAGCGGTGGATTGCTGGAGGAGAGAAGCATCTCCAGATCGATGCTGCAGTGGCTGTTGCTGTGACAGACGCCGCTGAAGAAAACTTTTTCTTTTTAGTGCCTCTCTCTCCAGTGATTGTTGTTGATGTCGCTGCAGGGGCAGAGCTTTCAGACATTCTTTCTGAAGCAGAGAAGTGGTTTATAGTATTCATACTTTGATAATGTTGGGGCTCAGAGCGCGCTTCTCATGGAGCCTCAGTAAGTGTCTCTCAGCAGGGTTTTTCTTTTGTTGAGCAGCTTTGCCACTATGCCAGCTTTTTTGCTTTGATTGATGAGACGGTAATTCATGTTTTTGTAACTGCTGCTGCTGAATACTCCGGGATCTCTGTTGCCTGCCAGAACATTTTTGGAAGCCTCTTTGTAGGTTGGACATCCTTTGAAACTGTACACATGATTGCCCGTACAATTTGCACACTTGGGGTTGTCAATTCTGGTATGTGCACATCCAGTAGAGGGTTGTGAGCCGGCACATTTCATACACACATATGTCCGCAAACAATTTTTTGTAAGTGAGAGGATCCTGTCAATAGCTACGTCACTCGTTGATTGAAGCTCAACCGCAAACATATTCATAGCATCTTGGGTGCGACTGTGCTTGTGTGGTCGAGAGTGATGAGGTGCTGATGCGAGGTGATGATAGGTTCCAAGGTCCTCAAACAAAAACTTAACTCCGTTGCCCATTGAGCACTTTGTGGTGAATTTCCCAATTTCAGAAATACTGTTCAGCTTATCAAGAATTGGTTGAATCTCATTAACTTTGTGGAGAAAAATACCTGGAACTTTTTCTTCCATGTTGGGCACCTGTTTCATGCCACTTGGTGGATGATCTCCGGCCAGACTTCCGCTCAGTGTACATTGCGCTACAAGCTTTGTAATTTGTGGAATATTTGCTTTTGGCCATATTCGTATCTGGCTTTTTATGTAAGCCGATGTCATTTAGCCTAACTATAAGTCGTCTGCGAATTTTTAAATGGCTAACTCGCTGAACAGGGCAGTTGACTTTTGCTTTATTAGCTAGCAGCGAGAGTTTTCGCTTGAGATAGACGTCGACTGCTCAAAATCAGGAGCTTTGGGTTGTGCCGGTGGAAATTATGGTGAGAGATCATTTTTATAATGATTTATCTAGAGTCTGTAGTTCCAGTTGGGTAGGTTGCTGCTGTTGTTTTGCAGTGTCAGTAAACTACCATATTTTTTAGGTGAGTCCGTTATTTTTCCTGAGTATTCTATGGTCATTACTCGATTGCATTTGGGAATTCAGAGAGAATCACCATGTCAAAGTCCAAATCAGACTCTTCTAGGTTAGGCGGCATAATTTTGGCAAATGAGTTGCGTGAATTTGCTCTTTGCCTGTATGTTACTTAGTCAACGGCAGTAATTGTAGGCAGCGCTGCCGGCTCAAGTCTGCTAGTAAGAGAGTGTGCAGGGTACAGGCACGAGAGTTTGTGAAGAGCGCTTCTTGTTGGCGTAAGTGCAAGTTGCCATATTGTGGATATTGTTCAACTTTAACCGTTGTACATTTGATATGTGTATGCATACACATACACTAGAAAGCACGAATGATCGTATTTACACGTGCTTTTGGGCTCACATATATGATTTTACCGCAATAAAATGCGCCAAGAGCCAAATTGCCGTGCTTCTCAGTTGCACCGCTTTAAACTGTTCATATAATGTTGCTGTCGCGTAGAGTGGCTTGGCATAATTTTATTGTTTGAACATTTTAGTTATAGCAAATTGTGGCAAATTGTCTTTTTTTTTTTAATTGGTTTTCATTAACTTTCAATCTGTGGTTTTTTTCAACTGTGTGTTTCAATTGTGTTTCATTCAACTGTGTGGTTTTCAACTGTGTTTCAACTGTCTAGTTTTTCAACTGTGTGGAGTCAGTGCTCGCACATTAGACAGCCAACTAAAAGTTGCCTTCAAAGCCTTACTTTTATTTGTTTATACAATGTATTGCAAATATGATAGATACAATTTTTGTTGAAAACAATTTTTGAAATAGCATGAACCACTGTTCAGAGTGTTAGACACAGATGCGGCCAGAAACAGCTGTTTGCAGATAAAGTCTGGCAATGCTGTTGTGGTGACAGATGCTTACAATATTTTAAACAGACAATAAGACATTTTTTTTTTTAATTTAGGATAAAATAGTCAACTAAAACCTTATATATATTCCTGATGCTATCGGATGACCAGGCCAGAAGGAGGACCAGGATTGTTGCCAGAGCGGGACAGAGGCTATCAGGTGCCAAATGGCGGCAGCAGGTGTTTTGCGATGCGTGGCGGCAAATCGACTGCAGATCCAGAAATATCAGCTGAATGTAGCGGCGTCCAAAGAGCAGCACACCAAAGAAGGCCAGCCATCAATGGAGCGCCACATTCCGTGCAGAAGCGATGCAGAGTAAGACGGGGCGAGTGAAACATGTCCCGCATACATAAGCAGGTGAGTGTGCCTGTGGCAATAAACAAAGTGCACGTAGCAGCAATTTGTTTAATTTCATTTCTAGCTGCTGCTGATCCAGATTCAGGGACGCAGCAAGAACAGAGCACTGCAGTCACAAAGAGTCTGGAGCATAGGTCAACGCAGTGGGTCAGCTAGTCAGTAGCAGCAGCCACTTCAAGAAGACCAGTACAGGAGGCGTTCAGAGGGGGCGCATCACAGTCAGCCATACATGGTGCAGGTGAGTGTGTGTGAAAGAAACAAAGGCGTATAATAAACATTTTGTCTCATACCTATAGCAGATGCACCACAGACGCGCATAATACAATGGGAGTCGCAGTTCACAGGCTGTCTCAGAGGTGCCCATGAAGCATGGCTTGTCTGTGTACAGCATCAAAACGTGTTCATTTGTTTTATTTCTGCAGACAGAAGTAGCGCAGAGGCCATTACAAGTGAGGGCAGACATCTCTATCAGATTCTCCAGGCGTGCGCTGTGGTGATGTCGCAGTAGAATACCAACTACACAAGATTTTATTAATGTAGTTGGTACTGCATAAGCTCAATGAAGTTGAAGTTGCAAAATATCAGCTGCGTTATAGTTGCAAATACAGCCTTGGCCAGAGTTGAGTGAGGTGCGCTCCATAACAAGTTGAGCAAGGCGTCAACCTTGTTTTCCAGTTCATCAGCTCTCCTCAGATTTGCATTAAGAGCTCGCATAAGTGGTGTTTCGTCTGGAGCGGTGGATTGCTGGAGGAGAGAAGCATCTCCAGATCGATGCTGCAGTGGCTGTTGCTGTGACAGACGCCGCTGAAGAAAACTTTTTCTTTTAGTGCCTCTCTCCAGTGATTGTTGTTGATGTCGCTGCAGGGGCAGAGCTTTCAGACATTCTTTCTGAAGCAGAGAAGGGGTTTATAGTATTCATACTTTGATAATGTTGGGGCTCAGAGCGCAGCTTCTCATGCAGCCTCAGTAAGTGTCTCTCAGCAGGGTTTTTCTTTTGTTGAGCAGCTTTGCCACTATGCCCGCTTTTTTTGATTTGATTGATGAGACGGTAATTCATGTTTTTGTAACTGCTGCTGCTGAATACTCCGGGATCTCTGTTGCCTGCCAGAACATTTTTGGAAGCCTCTTTGTGGTTGGACATCCTTTGAAACTGTACACATGATTGCCCGTACAATTTGCACCTGGGGTTGTCAATTCTGGTATGTGCACATCCAGTAGAGGGTTGTGAGCCGGCACATTTACACACACATATGTCCGCAAACAATTTTTGGTAAGTGAGAGGATCTTGTCAATACTGTCACTCTTGATTGAAGCTCAACCGCAAACATATTCATAGCATCTTGGTGCGACTGTGCTTGTGGTCGGAATGGAGTGATGCAGGTGTCTGATGATGATTTAATAGAAGCGCTCGTTACCTATCTGGTGCGTATGAGGCTCTTTTGTCATCATTAAGGGAACTTAGCACAGCATGATAGGTTCCAAGGTCCTCACACAAAACTTAACTCCGTGCCCATTGAGCACTTTGTGGTGAATTTCCCAATTTCAGAAATACTGTTCAGCTTATCAAGAATCATTAACTTTGTGGAGAAAAATACCTGGAATTTTTCTTCCATGTTGGGCACCTGTTTCATGCCACTTGGTGGATGATCTCCGGCCAGACTCCGCTCAGTGTACATTGCGCTACAAGCTTTGTAATTTGTGGAATATTTGCTTTCTGGCCATATTCGTATCTGGCTTTTTATGTAAGCCGATGTCATTTAGCCTAACTATAAGTTGTCTGCGAATTTTTAAATGGCTAACTCGCTGAACAGGGCAGTTGACTTTTGCTTTATTAGCTAGCAGAGAGTTTTCGCTTGAGATAGACGTCGACTGCTCAAAATCAGGAGCTTTGGGTTGTGCCGGTGGAAATTATGGTGAGAGATCATTTTTTATGATTTACCTAGAGTCTGTAGTTCCAGTTGGGTAGGTTGCTGCTGTTGTTTTGCAGTGTCAGTAAACTACCATATTTTTTAGGTGAGTCCGTTATTTTTCCTGAGTATTCTATTTGTACTTGGTCATTACTCGATGCATTTGGGAATTCAGAGAGAATCACCATGTCAAAGTCCAAGTCAGACTCTTCTAGGTTAGGCGGCATAATTTTGGCAAATGAGTTGGCAGTGAATTTGCTCTTTGCCTGTATGTTACTGTTAGTCAACGGAAGGAATTGTGTAGGCAGCGCTGCCGGCTCAAGTCTGCTAGTAAGAGAGTGTGCAGGGTACAGGCACGAGAGTTTGTGAAGAGCGCTTCTTGTTGGCGTAAGTGCAAGTTGCCATATTGTGGATACTGTTCAACTTTAACCATTGTACATTTGATATGTGTATGCATACGATACACTAGAAGCACGAACGATCGTATTTACACGTGCTTTTGAGGCTCACATATATGATTTTACCGCAATAAAATGCGCCAAGAGCCAAATTGGCGTGTTTCAGTTGCACCGCTTTAAACTGTTCATATAATGTTGCTGTCGCGTAGAGTGGCTTGGCATAATTTTATTGTTTGAACATTTTAGTTATAGCAAATTGTTGCTAAATTGGTTTTTTTTTTTTAATTGGTTTTCATTTTTTAACTTTCAACTGTGTGGTTTTTTCAACTGTGTGTTTCAATTGTGTTTCATTCAACTGTGTGGTTTTCAACTGTGTTTCAACTGTCTAGTTTTTCAACTGTGTGGAGTCAGTGCTCGCACATAAGAGCCAGCCGGCAACTAAAAGTTGCCTTCAAAGCCTTACTTTATTTGTTTATACAATGTATTTGACAAATATGAGTAGATACAATTTTTGTTGAAAACAATTTTTGAAATAGCATGAACCACTGTTCAGAGTGTTGGACAACAGATGCGGCCAGCAAACAGCTGTTTGCATAAAGTCTGGCAATGCTGTTGTGGCTGGCCGATGTTTACAATATTTTAACAGACAATAAGACATTTTTTTTTTTAATTTAGAAGGATAAAATACTCAACTAAAACCTTATATATATTCCAGATGCTATCGGACGACCAGGCCAGAAGGAGGACCAGGATTGTTGCCAGAGCGGGACAGAGTGCTGTCAGGTGCCAAATGGCGGCAGCAGGTGTTTTGCGATGCGTGGCGGCAAATCGACTGCAGATCCAGAAATGCCAGCTGAATGTAGCGGCGTCCAAAGAGCAGCACACCAAAGAATGCCAGCCATCAATGGAGCGCCACATTCCGTGCAGAAGCGATGCAGAGTAAGACGGGGCGAGGAAACATGTCCCGCATACATAAGCAGGTGAGTGTGCCTGTGTGGCAATAAACAAAGTGCATGTAGCAGCAATTTGTTTAATTTCATTTTTAGCAGCTGCTGATCCAGATTCAGGGACGCAGCAAGAACAGAGCACTGCAGTCACAAAGAGTCTGGAGCATAGGTCAACCAAGCAGTGGGTCAGCTAGTCAGCAGCAGCAGCCACTTCAAGAAGACCGGTACAGGAGGCGTTCAGAGGGGGCGCACTCACAAGTCAGCCATATACATGGTGCAGGTGAGTGTGTGTGAAAGAAACAAAGGCGTAATGTGAAACATTTTGTCTCCTACCTTTATAGCAGATGCACCCAGACGCGCAGTATATGCACAATGGGGAGTCGCCAGTTCACAGGCTGTCTCAGAGGTGCCCATGAAGCATGGCTTGTCTGTGTGTACAGCATCCAAAACGTGTCTCATCTTGTTTTATTTCTGCAGACAGAAGTAGCGCAGAGGCCATTACAAGTGACAGGGCAGACATCTCTATCAGCGTCTCCAGGCGTGCGCTGTGGTGATGGCTCGAGCTAGTAGAATGCCAACTACCACAAGATTTTACTAATGTAGTTGGTACTGCATAAGCTCAAATGGAGTCGCAGTTGCAAAACTATCAGCTGCGTTATAGTTGCAAATACAGGCCTTGGCCAGAGTTGAGTACGAGGTGGGCGCTTCATAACAAGTTGAGCAAGGCGTCAACCTTGTTTTCCAGTTCATCAGCTCTCCTCAGATTTGCATTAAGAGCTCGCATAAGTGGTGTTTCGTCTGGAACTGTGGATTGCTGGAGGGAGAGAAGCATCTCCAGATCGATGCTGCAGTGGCTGTTGCTGTGACAGACGCCGCTGAAGAAAACTTTTTCTTTTTAGTGATTGTTGATGTCGCTGCAGGGTCAGTGGTCCGCAATTTGAGCGGGCAGAGCTATCAGACATTCTTTTTGAAGCAGAGAAGGGGTTTATAGTATTCATACTTTGATAATGTTGGGGCTCAGAGCGCAGCTTCTCATGGCCTCAGTAAGTGTCTCTCAGCAGGGTTTTTCTTCTGTTGAGCAGCTTTGCCACTATGCCCGCTTTTTTGCTTTGATTGATGAGACAGTAATTCATGTTTTTGTAACTGCTGCTGCTGAATATCGGGATCTCTGTTGCCTGCCAGAACATTTTGGAAGCCTCTTGTAGGTTGGACATCCTTTGAAACTGTACACATGATTGCCCGTACAATTTGCACACTTGGAGCTATCAATTCTGGTATGTGCACATCCAGTAGAGGGTTGTGAGCCGGCACATTTCATACCATATGTCCGCAAACAATTTTGTGGTAAGTGAGAGGATCCTTCAATAGCTACGTCACTCGTTGATTGAAGCTCAACCGCAAACATATTCATAGCATCTTGGGTGCGACTGTGCTTGGTGGTCGGAATGGAGTGATGCAGGTGTCTGATGACGATTTTATAGAAGCGCTCGTTACCTATCTGGTGCGTATGAGGCTCTTTGTTGTCATCATTGAGGAACTTAGCACAGCATGATAGTTCAGGTCCTCACAAAAACTTAACTCCGTTGCCCATTGAGCACTTTGTGGTGAATTTCCCAATTTCAGAAATACTGTTCAGCTTAACAAGAACTGGTTGAATCTCATTAGCTTTGTGGAGAAAAATACCTGGAATTTTTCTTCCATGTTGGGCACCTGTTTCTCACTTGATGGATGAACTCCGGCCAGACTTCCGCTCCAGTGTACATTGCGCTACAAGCTTTGTAATTTGTGGAATATTTGCTTTTGGCCATATTTGTATCTGGCTTTTCATGTAAGCCGATGTCATTTAGCCTAACTATAAGTTGTCTGCGAATTTTTAAATGGCTAACTCGCTGAACAGGGCAGTTGACTTTTGCTTTATTAGCTAGCAGCGAGAGTTTTCGCTTGAGATAGACGTCGACTGCTCAAAATCAGGAGTTTTGGGTTGTGCCGGTGGAAATTATGGTGAGAGATCATTTTTTTAATGATTTATCTAGAGTCTGTAGTTCCAGTTGGGTAGGTTGCTGCTGTTGTTTTGCAGTGTCAGTAAACTACCATATTTTTAGGTGAGTCCGTTATTTTTCCTGAGTATTCTATTTGTACTTGGTCATTACTCGATGCATTTGGGAATTCAGAGAGAATCACCATGTCAAAGTCCAAGTCAGACTCTTCTAGGTTAGGCGGCATAATTTTGGCAAATGAGTTGGCAGTGAATTTGCTCTTTGCCTGTATGTTACTCTTAGTCAACGGCAGTAATTGTGTAGGCAGCGCTGCCGGCTCAAGTCTGCTAGTAAGAGAGTGTGCAGGGTACAGGCACGAGAGTTTGTGAAGAGCGCTTCTTGTTGGCGTAAGTGCAAGTTGCCATATTGTGGATATTGTTCAACTTTAACCGTTGTACATTTGATATGTGTATGCATACACATACACTAGAAAGCACGAATGATCGTATTTACACGTGCTTTTGAGGCTCACATATATGATTTTACCGCAATAAAATGCGCCAAGAACCAAATTGGCGTGATTTTCAGTTGCACCGCTTTAAACTGTTCATATAATGTTGCTGTCGCGTAGAGTGGCTTGGCATAATTTTATTGTTTGAACATTTTAGTTATAGCAAATTGTTGCTAAATTGGTTTTTTTTTTTTTAATTGGTTTTCATTTTTTTAACTTTCAACTGTGTGGTTTTTTCAACTGTGTGTTCATTCAACTGTGTGGTTTTCATGTTTCAACTGTCTGGTTTTTCAACTGTGTGGAGTCAGTGCTCGCACATTAAGGGCCAGCCGGCAACTAAAAGTTGCCTTCAAAGCCTTACTTTATTTGTTTATACAATGTATTTGACAAATATGAGTAGATACAATTTTTGTTGAAAACAATTTTTGAAATAGCATAAACCACTGTTCAGAGTGTTAGACAACAGATGCGGCCAGCAAACAGCTGTTTGCAGATAAAGTCTGGCAATGCTGTTGTGGCTGGCCGATGTTTACAATATTTTTAACAGACAATAAGACATTTTTTTTTTAATTTAGAAGGATAAAATAGTCAACTAAAACCTTATATATATTCCAGATGCTATCGGACGACCAGGCCAGAAGGAGGACCAGGATTGTTGCCAGAGCGGGACAGAGTGCTGTCAGGTGCCAAATGGCGGCAGCAGGTGTTTTGCGATGCGTGGCGGCAAATCGACTGCAGATCCAGAAATGCCAGCTGAATGTAGCGGCGTCCAAAGAGCAGCACACCAAAGAAAGCCAGCCATCAATGGAGCGCCACATGTCAGCGATGCGAGGAAGCATATCCCGCATGCATAAGCAGGTGATGTGCCTGTGTGGCAATAAACAAAGTGTATGTAGCAGCAATTTGTTTAATTTCATTTTAGCAGCTGCTGATCCAGATTCAGGGACGCAGCAAGAACAGAGCACTGCAGTCACAAAGAGTCTGGAGCATAGGTCAACCAAGTAGTGGGTCAGCTAGTCAGTAGCAGCCGCCACTTCAAGAAGACCAGTACAGGAGGCGTTCAGAGGGGGCGCATCACAGTCAGCCATACATGGTGCAGGTGAGTGTGTGTGAAAGAAACAAAAAGCGTATAATAAACATTTTGTCTCATACCTTTATAGCAGATGCACCCAGACGCGCATAGTACAATGGGGAGTCGCAGTTCACAGGCTGTCTCAGAGTGCCCATGAAGCATGGCTTGTCTGTGTACAGACTCAAAACGTGTTCATTTGTTTTATTTCTGCAGACAGAAGTAGCGCAGAGGCCATTACAAGTGACAGGGCAGACATCCTCTATCAGCTTCTCCAGGCGTGCGCTGTGGTGATGTCGAGCAGTAGAAAGCCAACTACACAAGATTTTATTAATGCTTGGTACTGCATAGCTAATGAAGTTGAAGTTGCAAAATATCAGCTGCGTTATAGTTGCAAATACAGGCCATGGCCAGAGTTGAGTACGAGGTGGGCGCTTCGAACAAGTTGAGCAAGGCGTCAACCTTGTTTTCCAGTTCATCAGCTCTCCTCAGATTTGCATTAGAGCTCGCATAAGTGGTGTTTCGTCTGGAGCGGTGGATTGCTGGAGGAAGAAGCATCTCCAGATCGATGCTGCAGTGGCTGTTGCTGTGACAGACGCCGCTGAAGAAAACTTTTCTTTTTAGTGCCTCTCTCTCCAGTGATTGTTGTTGATGTCGCTGCAGAGGCAGAGCTTTCAGACATTCTTTGTGAAGCAGAGAAGGGGTTTATAGTATTCATACTTTGATAATGTTGGGGCTCAGAGCGCTGCTTCTCATGGAGCCTCAGTAAGTGTCTCTTAGCAGGGTTTTTTCTTTTGTTGAGCAGCTTTGCCACTATGCCAGCTTTTTTGATTTGATTGATGAGACGGTAATTCATGTTTTTGTAACTGCTGCTGCTGAATACTCCGGGATCTCTGTTGCCTGCCAGAACATTTTTGGAAGCCTCTTTGTAGGTTGGACATCCTTTGAAACTGTACACATGATTGCCCGTACAATTTGCACACTTGGGGTTGTCAATTCTGGTATGTGCACATCCAGTAGAGGGTTGTGAGCCGGCACATTTCATACACACATATGTCCGCAAACAATTTTTTGTAAGTGAGAGGATCCTGTCAATAGCTACGTCACTCGGATTGAAGCTCAACGCAAACATATTCATCTGAGTGCTTGTGGGTCGGAGTGGAGTGATGCAGGTGATGATAGGTTCCAAGGTCCTCAAACAAAAACTTAACTCCGTTGCCCATTGAGCACTTTGTGGTGAATTTCCCAATTTCAGAAATACTGTTCAGCTTATCAAGAATTGGTTGAATCTCATTAACTTTGTGGAGAAAAATACCTGGAACTTTTTCTTCCATGTTGGGCACCTGTTTCATGCCACTTGGTGGATGATCTCCGGCCAGACCTCCGCTCAGTGTACATTGCGCTACAAGCTTTGTAATTTGTGGAATATTTGCTTTTTGGCCATATTCGTATCTGGCTTTTATGTAAGCCGATGTCATTTAGCCTAACTATAGTCGTCTGCGAATTTTTAAATGGCTAACTCGCTGAACAGGGCAGCTGACTTTTGCTATATTAGCCAGCAGCGAGAGTTTTCGCTTGAGATAGACGTCGACTGCTCAAAATCAGGAGCTTTGGGTTGTGCCGGTGGAAATTATGGTGAGAGATAATTTTTATAATGATTTATCAAGAGTCTGTAGTTCCAGTTGGGTAGGTTGCTGCTGTTGTTTTGCAGTGTCAGTAAACTACCATATTTTTTAGGTGAGTCCGTTATTTTTCCTGAGTATTCTATTTGTACTTGGTCATTACTCTATGCATTTGGGAATTCAGAGAGAATCACCATGTCAAAGTCCAAGTCAGACTCTTCTAGGTTAGGCGGCATAATTTTGGCAAATGAGTTGGCAGTGAATTTGCTCTTTGCCTGTATGTTACTCTTAGTCAACGGCAGTAATTGTATAGGCAGCGCTGCCGGCTCAAGTCTGCTAGTAAGAGAGTGTGCATGGTACGAGAGTTTGTGAAGAGCGCTTCTTGTTGGCGTAAGTGCAAGTTGCCATATTGTGGATATTGTTCAACTTTAACCGTTGTACATTTAATATGTGTACGCAAACACATACACTAGAAAGCACGAATGATCGTATTTACACGTGCTTTTGAGGCTCACATATCGTATACGATTTTACCGCAATAAAATGCGCCAAGAACCAAATTGGCGTGATTTTCAGTTGCACCGCTTTAAACTGTTCATATAATGTGGCTGTCGCGTAGAGTGGCTTGGCATACATTCTATTGTTTGAACATTTTAGTTATAGCAAATTGTTACTAAATTGTTTTTTTTTTAGTTAGGTTTTCATTTTTTTAACTTTCAACCGTGTGGTTATTTCAACCGCGTGTTTCAATTGAGTTTCATTCAACTGTGTGGTCTTCAACTGTGTTTCAACTGTGTGGAGTCAGTGCTCGCACATTAGGGCCAGCCGGCAACAAAAAGTTGCCTTCAAAGCCCTACTTTATTTGTTTATACAATGTATTTGACAAATATGAGTAGATACAATTTTGTTGAAAACAATTTTTGAAATAGCATAAACCACTGTTCAGAGTGTTAGCAACAGATGCGGCCAGCAAACAGCTGTTTGCAGATAAAGTCTGGCAATGCTGTTGTGGCTGGCCGATGTTTACAATATTTTTAACAGACAATAAGACATTTTTTTTTTTAATTTAGAAGGATAAAATAGTCAACTAAAACCTTATATATATTCCAGATGCTATCGGACGACCAGGCCAGAAGGAGGACCAGGATTGTTGCCAGAGCGGGACAGAATGCTGTCAGGTGCCAAATGGCGGCAGCAGGTGTTTTGCGATGCGTGGCGGAGCAGCACACCAAAGAAGGCCAGCCATCAATGGAGCGCCACATTCCGTGCAGAAGCGATGCAGAGTAAGACGAGGCGAGGAAACATGTCCCGCATACATAAGCAGGTGAGTGTGCCTGTGTGGCAATAAACAAAGTGTATGTAGCAGCAATTTGTTTAATTTCATTTTTAGCAGCTGCTGATCCAGCAAGAACAGAGGAGAGAAGCATCTCCAGATCGATGCTGCAGTGGCTGTTGCTGTGACAGACGCCGCTGAAGAAAACTTTTTCTTTTAGTGCCTCTCTCTCCAGTGATTGTTGTTGATGTCGCTGCAGGGGCAGAGCTTTCAGACATTCTTTCTGAAGCAGAGAAGGGGTTTATAGTATTCATACTTTGATAATGTTGGGGCTCAGAGCGCTGCTTCTCATGGAGCCTCAGTAAGTGTCTCTCAGCAGGGTTTTTCTTTTGTTGAGCAGCTTTGCCACTATGCCCGCTTTTTTGATTTGATTGATGAGACGGTAATTCATGTTTTTGTAACTGCTGCTGCTGAATACTCCGGGATCTCTGTTGCCTGCCAGAACATTTTTGGAAGCCTCTTTGTAGGTTGGACATCCTTTGAAACTGTACACATGATTGCCCGTACAATTTGCACACTTGGGGTTGTCAATTCTGGTATGTGCACATCCAGTAGAGGGTTGTGAGCCGGCACATTTCATACACACATATGTCCGCAAACAATTTTTTGTAAGTGAGAGGATCCTGTCAATAGCTACGTCACTCGTTGATTGAAGCTCAACCGCAAACATATTCATAGCATCTTGGGTGCGACTGTGCTTGTGTGGTCGGAGTGGAGTGATGCAGGTGTCTGATGATGATTTTATAGAAGCGCTCGTTACCTATCTGGTGCGTATGAGGCTCTTTGTTGTCATCATTAAGGGAACTTAGCACAGCATGATAGGTTCCAAGGTCCTCACACAAAAACTTAACTCCGTTGCCCATTGAGCACTTTGTGGTGAATTTCCCAATTTCAGAAATACTGTTCAGCTTATCAAGAATCATTAACTTTGTGGAGAAAAATACCTGGAATTTTTTCTTCCATGTTGGGCACCTGTTTCATGCCACTTGGTGGATGATCTCCGGCCAGACTTCCGCTCAGTGTACATTGCGCTACAAGCTTTGTAATTTGTGGAATATTTGCTTTTTGGCCATATTCGTATCTGGCTTTTTATGTAAGCCGATGTCATTTAGCCTAACTATAAGTTGTCTGCGAATTTTTAAATGGCTAACTCGCTGAACAGGGCAGTTGACTTTTGCTTTATTAGCTAGCAGCGAGAGTTTTCGCTTGAGATAGACGTCGACTGCTCAAAATCAGGAGTTTTGGGTTGTGCCGGTGGAAATTATGGTGAGAGATCATTTTTTTAATGATTTATCTAGAGTCTGTAGTTCCAGTTGGGTAGGTTGCTGCTGTTGTTTTGCAGTGTCAGTAAACTACCATATTTAGGTGAGTCCGTTATTTTTCCTGAGTATTCTATGGTCATTACTCGATGCATTTGGGAATTCAGAGAGAATCACCATGTCAAAGTCCAAATCAGACTCTTCTAGGTTAGGCGGCATAATTTTGGCAAATGAGTTGGCAGTGAATTTGCTCTTTGCCTGTATGTTACTCTTAGTCAACGGCAGTAATTGTGTAGGCAGCGCTGCCGGCTCAAGTCTGCTAGTAAGAGAGTGTGCAGGGTACAGGCACGAGAGTTTGTGAAGAGCGCTTCTTGTTGGCGTAAGTGCAAGTTGCCATATTGTGGATATTGTTCAACTTTAACCGTTGTACATTTGATATGTGTATGCATACACATACACTAGAGAGCACGAACGATCGTATTTACACGTGCGTTTTGAGGCTCACATACTCATGATTTTACCGCAATAGAATGCGCCAAGAGCAAAATTGGCGTGCTTTTCAGTTGCACCGCTTTAAACTGTTCATATAATGTTGCTGTCGCGTAGAGTGGCTTGGCATAATTTTATTATTTGAACATTTGAGTTATAGCAAATTGTTGCTAAATTGGTTTTTTTTTTTTTTTTAATTGGTTTTCATTTTTAACTTTCAACTCGTGTGGTTTTTTCAACTGTGTGTTTCAATTGTGTTTCATTCAACTGTGTGGTTTTTCAACTGTGTGGAGTTAGTGCTCGCACATTAGGGCCAGCCGGCAACTAAAAGCTGCCTTCAAAGCCTTACTTTATTTGTTTATACAAAGTATTTGCCAAATATGAGTAGATACAATTTTGTTGAAAACAATTTTTGAAATAGCATGAACCACTGTTCAGAGTGTTAGACAACAGATGCTCCAGCAAACAGCTGTTTGCAGATAAAGTCCGGCAATGCTGTTGTGGCTGGCCGATGTTTACAATATTTTCAACAGACAATAAGACATTTTTTTTTAATTTAGAAGGACAAATAGTCAACTAAAACCTTATATATATCCGATGCTATCGGACGACCAGGCCAGAGGAGGACCAGGATTGTTGCCAGAGCGGGACAGAGTGCTGTCAGGTGCCAAATGGCGGCAGCAGGTGTTTTGCGATGCGTGGCGGCAAATCGACTGCAGACATGCCAGCTGAATGTAGCGGCGTCCAAAGCGCAGCACACCAAGAAGGCCAGCCATCAATGGAGCGCCACATTCCGTGCAGAAGCGATGCAGAGTAAGAGGGGCCAGGAAACATGTCCCGCATACATATGAGTGTGCCTGTGTGGCAATAAACAAAGTGCATGTAGGCAATGCAATATTGTTTAATTTCATTTTTAGCAGCTGCTGATCCAGATTCAGGGACGCAGCAAGAACAGAGCACTGCAGTCACAAAGAGTCTGGAGCATAGGTCAACCAAGCAGTGGGTCAGCAGTAGCAGCCGCCACTTCAAGAAGACCAGTACAGGAGGCGTTCAGAGGGGCGCATCACAGTCAGCCATACATGGTGCAGGTGAGTGTGTGTGAAAGAAACAAAAGCGTATAATAAACATTTTGTCTCATACCTTTATAGCAGATGCACCCAGACGCGCATAATACAATGGGGAGTCGCAGTTCACAGCCTGTCTCAGAGATGCCCATGAAGCATGGCTTGTCTGTGTACAGACTCAAAACGTGTTCATTTGTTTTATTTCTGCAGACAGAAGTAGCGCAGAGGCCATTACAAGTGACAGGGCAGACATCTCTATCAGCTTCTCCAGGCGTGCGCTGTGGTGATGTCGAGCAGTAGAATAGCCAACTACACAAGATTTTATTAATGTAGTTGGTACTGCATAAGCTCAATGAAGTTGAAGTTGCAAAATATCAGCTGCGTTATAGTTGCAAATACAGGCCTGGCCAGAGTTGAGTACGAGGTGGGCGCTTCAGCAAGGGCAAACTGGTTTTCCAGGCCATCAGCTCTCTAGATTTGCATTACGAGCTCGCATGGGTGTTTCGTCTGGAGCGGTGGATTGCTAGGGAGAAGCATCTCCAGATCGATGCTGCAGTGGCTGTTGCTGTGACAAACGCCGCTGAAGAAAACTTTTTCTTTTAGTGCCTCTCTCTCCAGTGATTGTTGTTGATGTCGCCGGGGGCAGAGCTTTCAGACATTCTTTCTGAAGCAGAGAAGGGGTTTATAGTATTCATACTTTGATAATGTTGGGGCTCAGAGCGCTGCTTCTCATGGAGCCTCAGTAAGTGTCTCTCAGCAGGGGGTTTCTTTTGTTGAGCAGCTATGCTCACTATGCCCGCTTTTTTGATTTGATTGATGAGACGGTAATTAATGTTTTTGTAACTGCTGCTGCTGAATACTCCAGGATCTTGTTGCCTGCCAGAACATTTTGGAAGCCTCTTTGTAGGTTGGACATCCTTTGAAACTGTACACATGATTGCCCGTACAATTTGCACACTTGGGGTTGTCAATTCTGGTATGTGCACATCCAGTAGAGGGTTGTGAGCCGGCACATTTCATACACACATATGTCCGCAAACAATTTTTTGTAAGTGAGAGAATCTGTCAATAGCTACGTCACTCGTTGATTGAAGCTCAACCGCAAACATATGCATAGCATCTTGGGTGCGACTGTGCTCGTGTGGTCGGAGTGGAGTGATGCAGGTGTCTGATGATGATTTATAGAGCGCTCGTTACCTATCTGGTGCGTATGAGGCTCTTTGTTGTCATCATTAAGGGAACTTAGCACAAGCATGATAGGTTCCAAGGTCCTCACACAAAAACTTAACTCCGTTGCTCATTGAGCACTTTGTGGTGAATTTCCCAATTTCAGAAATACTGTTCAGCTTATCAAGAATCATTAACTTTGTGGAGAAAAATACCTGGAATTTTTCTTCCATGTTGGGCACCTGTTTCATGCCACTTGGTGGATGATCTCCGGCCAGACTTCCGCTCAGTGTACATTGCGCTACAAGCTTTGTAATTTGTGGAATATTTGCTTTTTGGCCATATTCGTATCTGGCTTTTTATGTAAGCCGATGTCATTTAGCCTAACTATAAGTTGTCTGCGAATTTTTAAATGGCTAACTCGCTGAACAGGGCAGTTGACTTTTGCTTTATTAGCTAGCAGCGAGAGTTTTCGCTTGAGATAGACGTCGACTGCTCAAAATCAGGAGTTTTGGGTTGTGCCGGTGGAAATTATGGTGAGAGATCATTTTTTTAATGATTTATCTAGAGTCTGTAGTTCCAGTTGGGTAGGTTGCTGCTGTTGTTTTGCAGTGTCAGTAAACTACCATATTTTTTAGGTGAGTCCGTTATTTTTCCTGAGTATTCTATTTGTACTTGGTCATTACTCGATGCATTTGGGAATTCAGAGAGAATCACCATGTCAAAGTCCAAGTCAGACTCTTCTAGGTTAGGCGGCATAATTTTGGCAAATGAGTTGGCAGTGAATTTGCTCTTTGCCTGTATGTTACTCTTAGTCAACGGCAGTAATTGTGTAGGCAGCGCTGCCGGCTCAAGTCTGCTAGTAAGAGAGTGTGCAGGGTACAGGCACGAGAGTTTGTGAAGAGCGCTTCTTGTTGGCGTAAGTGCAAGTTGCCATATTGTGGATATTGTTCAACTTTAACCGTTGTACATTTGATATGTGTATGCATACACATACACTAGAAAGCACGAATGATCGTATTTACACGTGCTTTTGAGGCTCACATATATGATTTTACCGCAATAAAATGCGCCAAGAACCAAATTGGCGTGATTTTCAGTTGCACCGCTTTAAACTGTTCATATAATGTTGCTGTCGCGTAGAGTGGCTTGGCATAATTTTATTGTTTGAACATTTTAGTTATAGCAAATTGTTGCTAAATTGGTTTTTTTTTTTTTAATTGGTTTTCATTTTTTAACTTTCAACTGTGTGGTTTTTTCAACTGTGTGTTTCAATTGTGTTTCATTCAACTGTGTGGTTTTCAACTGTGTTTCAACTGTCTGGTTTTTCAACTGTGTGGAGTCAGTGCTCGCACATTAAGGCCAGCCGGCAACTAAAAGTTGCCTTCAAAGCCTTACTTTATTTGTTTATACAATGTATTTGACAAATATGAGTAGATACAATTTTTGTTGAAAACAATTTTTGAAATAGCATGAACCACTGTTCAGAGTGTTAGACAACAGATGCGGCCAGCAAACAGCTGTTTGCAGATAAAGTCTGGCAATGCTGTTGTGGCTGGCCGATGTTTACAATATTTTTAACAGACAATAAGACATTTTTTTTTTAATTTAGAAGGATAAAATAGTCAACTAAAACCTTATATATATTCCAGATGCTATCGGACGACCAGGCCAGAAGGAGGACCAGGATTGTTGCCAGAGCGAGACAGAGTGCTGTCAGGTGCCAAATCGCGGCAGCAGGTGTTTTGCGATGCGTGGCGGCAAATCGACTGCAGATCCAGAAATGCCAGCTGAATGTAGCGGCGTCCAAAGAGCAGCACACCAAAGAAGGCCAGCCATCAATGGAGCGCCACATTCCGTGCAGAAGCGATGCAGAGTAAGACGGGGCGAGGAAACATGTCCCGCATACATAAGCAGGTGAGTGTGCCTGTGTGGCAATAAACAAAGTGCATGTAGCAGCAATTTGTTTAATTTCATTTTTAGCAGCTGCTGATCCAGATTCAGGGACGCAGCAAGAACAGAGCACTGCAGTCACAAAGAGTCTGGAGCATAGGTCAACCAAGTAGTGGGTCAGCTAGTCAGTAGCAGCCGCCACTTCAAGAAGACCAGTACAGGAGGCGTTCAGAGGGGGCGCATCACAGTCAGCCATACATGGTGCAGGTGAGTGTGTGTGAAAGAAACAAAAAGCGTATAATAAACATTTTGTTTCATACCTTTATAGCAGATGCACCCAGACGCGCATAGTACAATGGGGAGTCGCAGTTCACAGGCTGTCTCAGAGGTGCCCATGAAGCATGGCTTGTCTGTGTACAGCATCAAAACGTGTTCATTTGTTTTATTTCTGCAGACAGAAGTAGCGCAGAGGCCATTACAAGTGACAGGGCAGACATCTCTATCAGCTTCTCCAGGCGTGCTGTGGTGATGTCGAGCAGTAGAAAGCCAACTACACAAGATTTTATTAATGTAGTTGGTACTGCATAAGCTCAATGAAGTTGAAGTTGCAAAATATCAGCTGCGTTATAGTTGCAAATACAGGCCTAGGCCAGAGTTGAGTACGAGGTGGGCGCTTCATAACAAGTTGAGCAAGGCGTCAACCTTGTTTTCCAGTTCATCAGCTCTCCTCAGATTTGCATTAAGAGCTCGCATAAGTGGTGTTTCGTCTGGAGCGGTGGATTGCTGGAGGAGAGAAGCATCTCCAGATCGATGCTGCAGTGGCTGTTGCTGTGACAGACGCCGCTGAAGAAAACTTTTTCTTTTTAGTGCCTCTCTCTCCAGTGATTGTTGTTGATGTCGCTGCAGGGGCAGAGCTTTCAGACATTCTTTCTGAAGCAGAGAAGGGGTTTATAGTATTCATACTTTGATAATGTTGGGGCTCAGAGCGCTGCTTCTCATGGAGCCTCAGTAAGTGTCTCTCAGCAGGGTTTTTCTTTTGTTGAGCAGCTTTGCCACTATGCCCGCTTTTTTGCTTTGATTGATGAGACGGTAATTCATGTTTTTGTAACTGCTGCTGCTGAATACTCCGGGATCTCTGTTGCCTGCCTGAACATTTTTGGAAGCCTCTTTGTAGGTTGGACATCCTTTGAAACTGTACACATGATTGCCCGTACAATTTGCACACTTGGGGTTGTCAATTCTGGTATGTGCACATCCAGTAGAGGGTTGTGAGCCGGCACATTTCATACACATATGTCCGCAAACAATTTTTGTAAGTGAGAGGATCCTGTCAATAGCTACTCGTTGATTGAAGCTCAACCGCAAACATATTCATAGCATCTTGGGTGCGACTGTGCTTGTGTGGTCGGAGTGGAGTGATGCAGGTGTCTGATGACGATTTTATAGAAGCGCTCGTTACCTATCTGGTGCGTATGAGGCTCTTTGTTGTCATCATTAAGGGAACTTAGCACAGCATGATAGGTTCCAAGGTCCTCACACAAAAACTTAACTCCGTTGCCCATTTAGCACTTTGTGGTGAATTTCCCAATTCCAGAAATACTGTTCAGCTTATCAAGAATCATTAACTTTGTGGAGAAAAATACCTGGAATTTTTTCTTCCATGTTGGGCACCTGTTTCATGCCACTTGGTGGATGATCTCCGGCCAGACTTCCGCTCAGTGTACATTGCGCTACAAGCTTTGTAATTTGTGGAATATTTGCTTTTTGGCCATATTCGTATCTGGCTTTTTATGTAAGCCGATGTCATTTAGCCTAACTATAAGTTGTCTGCGAATTTTTAAATGGCTAACTCGCTGAACAGGGCAGTTGACTTTTGCTTTATTAGCTAGCAGCGAGAGTTTTCGCTTGAGATAGACGTCGACTGCTCAAAATCAGGAGTTTTGGGTTGTGCCGGTGGAAATTATGGTGAGAGATCATTTTTTTAATGATTTATCTAGAGTCTGTAGTTCCAGTTGGGTAGGTTGCTGCTGTTGTTTTGCAGTGTCAGTAAACTACCATATTTTTTAGGTGAGTCCGTTATTTTTCCTGAGTATTCTATTTGTACTTGGTCATTACTCGATGCATTTCGGAATTCAGAGAGAATCACCATGTCAAAGTCCAAGTCAGACTCTTCTAGGTTAGGCGGCATAATTTTGGCAAATGAGTTGGCAGTGAATTTGCTCTTTGCCTGTATGTTACTCTTAGTCAACGGCAGTAATTGTGTAGGCAGCGCTGCCGGCTCAAGTCTGCTAGTAAGAGAGTGTGCAGGGTACAGGCACGAGAGTTTGTGAAGAGCGCTTCTTGTTGGCGTAAGTGCAAGTTGCCATATTGTGGATATTGTTCAACTTTAACCGTTGTACATTTGATATGTGTATGCAAACACATACACTAGAAAGCACGAATGATCGTATTTACACGTGCTTTTGAGGCTCACATATATGATTTTACCGCAATAAAATGCGCCAAGAACCAAATTGGCGTGATTTTCAGTTGCACCGCTTTAAACTGTTCATATAATGTTGCTGTCGCGTAGAGTGGCTTGGCATAATTTTATTGTTTGAACATTTTAGTTATAGCAAATTGTTACTAAATTGGTTTTTTTTTTTTTAGTTGGTTTTCATTTTTTTAACTTTCAACTGTGTGGTTATTTCAACTGTGTGTTTCAATTGTGTTTCATTCAACTGTGTGGTTTTCAACTGTGTTTCAACTGTGTGGAGTCAGTGCTCGCACATTAAGGGCCAGCCGGCAACTAAAAGTTGCCTTCAAAGCCTTACTTTATTTGTTTATACAATGTATTTGACAAATATGAGTAGATACAATTTTTGTTGAAAACAATTTTTGAAATAGCATAAACCACTGTTCAGAGTGTTAGGCAACAGATGCGGCCAGCAAACAGCTGTTTGCAGATAAAGTCTGGCAATGCTGTTGTGGCTGGCCGATGTTTACAATATTTTTAACAGACAACAAGACATTTTTTTTTTAAATTTAGAAGGATAAAATAGTCAACTAAAACCTTATATATATTCGTGATGCCAGAAGGAGGACAAGGATTGTTGCCAGAGCGGGACAGAGTGCTGTCAGCTGCCAAATGGCGGCAGCAGTGTTTTGCGATGCGTGGCGGAGCAGCACACCAAAGAAGGCCAGCCATCAATGGAGCGCCACATTCCGTGCAGAAGCGATGCAGCGTAAGACGAGGCCAGGAAACATGTCCCGCATACATAAGCAGGTGAGTGTGCTCTGTGTGGCAATAAACAAAGTGTATGTAGCAGCAATTTGTTTAATTTCATTTTTAGCAGCTGCTGATCCAGCAAGAACAGGAGAGAAGCATCTCCAGATCGATGCTGCAGTGGCTGTTGCTGTGACAGACGCCGCTGAAGAAAACTTTTTCTTTTTAGTGCCTCTCTCTCCAGTGATTGTTGTTGATGTCGCTGAAGGGGCAGAGCTTTCAGACATTCTTTCTGAAGCAGAGAAGGGGTTTATAGTATTCATACTTTGATAATGTTGGGGCTCAGAGCGCTGCTTCTCATGGAGCCTCAGTAAGTGTCTCTCAGCAGGGTTTTTCTCTTTGTTGAGCAGCTTTGCCACTATGCCCGCTTTTTTGATTTGATTGATGAGACGGTAATTCATGTTTTTGTAACTGCTGCTGCTGAATACTCCGGGATCTCTGTATGCCTGCCAGAACATTTTTGGAAGCCTCTTTGTAGGTTGGACATCCTTTGAAACTGTACACATGATTGCCCGTACAATTTGCACACTTGGGGTTGTCAATTCTGGTATGTGCACATCCAGTAGAGGGTTGTGAGCCGGCACATTTCATACACACATATGTCCGCAAACAATTTTTTGTAAGTGAGAGGATCCTGTCAATAGCTACGTCACTCGTTGATTGAAGCTCAACCGCAAACATATTCATAGCATCTTGGGTGCGACTGTGCTTGTGTGGTCGGAGTGGAGTGATGCAGGTGTCTGATGATGATTTTATAGAAGCGCTCGTTACCTATCTGGTGCGTATGAGGCTCTTTGTTGTCATCATTAAGGGAACTTAGCACAGCATGATAGGTTCCAAGGTCCTCACACAAAAACTTAACTCCGTTGCCCATTGAGCACTTTGTGGTGAATTTCCCAATTCCAGAAATACTGTTCAGCTTATCAAGGTTGAATCATTAACTTTGTGGAGAAAAATACCTGGAATTTGTTCTTCCATGTTGGGCACCTGTTTCATGCCACTTGGTGGATGATCTCCGGCCAGACTTCCGCTCAGTGTACATTGCGCTACAAGCTTTGTAATTTGTGGAATATTTGCTTTCTGGCCATATTCGTATCTGGCTTTTTATGTAAGCCGATGTCATTTAGCCTAACTATAAGTTGTCTGCGAATTTTTAAATGGCTAACTCGCTGAACAGGGCAGTTGACTTTTGCTTTATTAGCTAGCAGCGAGAGTTTTCGCTTGAGATAGACGTCGACTGCTCAAAATCAGGAGTTTTGGGTTGTGCCGGTGGAAATTATGGTGAGAGATCATTTTTTTAATGATTTATCTAGAGTCTGTAGTTCCAGTTGGGTAGGTTGCTGCTACCTGTTGCTGCAGTGTCAGTAAACTACCATATTTTTTAGGTGAGTCCGTTATTTTTCCTGAGTATTCTATTTGTACTTGGTCATTACTCGATGCATTTGGGAATTCAGAGAGAATCACCATGTCAAAGTCCAAGTCAGACTCTTCTAGGTTAGGCGGCATAATTTTGGCAAATGAGTTGGCAGTGAATTTGCTCTTTGCCTGTATGTTACTCTTAGTCAACGGCAGTAATTGTGTAGGCAGCGCTGCCGGCTCAAGTCTGCTAGTAAGAGAGTGTGCAGGGTACAGGCACGAGAGTTTGTGAAGAGCGCTTCTTGTTGGCGTAAGTGCAAGTTGCCATATTGTGGATATTGTTCAACTTTAACCGTTGTACATTTGATATGTGTATGCATACACATACACTAGAAAGCACGAATGATCGTATTTACACGTGCTTTTGAGGCTCACATATATGATTTTACCGCAATAAAATGCGCCAAGAACCAAATTGGCGTGATTTTCAGTTGCACCGCTTTAAACTGTTCATATAATGTTGCTGTCGCGTAGAGTGGCTTGGCATAATTTTATTGTTTGAACATTTTAGTTATAGCAAATTGTTGCTAAATTGGTTTTTTTTTTTTTAATTGGTTTTCATTATTTTAACTTTCAACTGTGTGGTTTTTTCAACTGTGTGTTTCAATTGTGTTTCATTCAACTGTGTGGTTTTCAACTGTGTTTCAACTGTCTGGTTTTTCAACTGTGTGGAGTCAGTGCTCGCACATTAAGGGCCAGCCGGCAACTAAAAGTTGCCTTCAAAGCCTTACTTTATTTGTTTATACAATGTATTTGACAAATATGAGTAGATACAATTTTTGTTGAAAACAATTTTTGAAATAGCATGAACCACTGTTTAGAGTGTTAGACAACAGATGCGGCCAGCAAACAGCTGTTTGCAGATAAAGTCTGGCAATGCTGTTGTGGCTGGCCGATGTTTACAATATTTTTAACAGACAATAAGACATTTTTTTTTTAATTTAGAAGGATAAAATAGTCAACTAAAACCTTATATATATTCCAGATGCTATCGGACGACCAGGCCAGAAGGAGGACCAGGATTGTTGCCAGAGCGAGACAGAGTGCTGTCAGGTGCCAAATGGCGGCAGCAGGTGTTTTGCGATGCGTGGCGGCAAATCGACTGCAGATCCAGAAATGCCAGCTGAATGTAGCGGCGTCCAAAGAGCAGCACACCAAAGAAGGCCAGCCATCAATGGAGCGCCACATTCCGTGCAGAAGCGATGCAGAGTAAGACGGGGCGAGGAAACATGTCCCGCATACATAAGCAGGTGAGTGTGCCTGTGTGGCAATAAACAAAGTGCATGTAGCAGCAATTTGTTTAATTTCAATTTTAGCAGCTGCTGATCCAGATTCAGGGACGCAGCAAGAACAGAGCACTGCAGTCACAAAGAGTCTGGAGCATAGGTCAACCAAGTAGTGGGTCAGCTAGTCAGTAGCAGCCGCCACTTCAAGAAGACCAGTACAGGAGGCGTTCAGAGGGGGCGCATCACAGTCAGCCATACATGGTGCAGGTGAGTGTGTGTGAAAGAAACAAAAAGCGTATAATAAACATTTTGTCTCATACCTTTATAGCAGATGCACCCAGACGCGCATAGTACAATGGGGAGTCGCAGTTCACAGGCTGTCTCAGAGGTGCCCATGAAGCATGGCTTGTCTGTGTACAGCATCAAAACGTGTTCATTTGTTTTATTTCTGCAGACAGAAGTAGCGCAGAGGCCATTACAAGTGACAGGGCAGACATCTCTATCAGCTTCTCCAGGCGTGCGCTGTGGTGATGTCGAGCAGTAGAAAGCCAACTGCACAAGATTTTATTAATGTAGTTGGTACTGCATAAGCTCAATGAGTTGAAGTTGCAAAATATCAGCTGCGTTATAGTTGCAAATACAGGCCTTGGCCAGAGTTGAGTACGAGGTGGGCGCTTCATAACAGTTGAGCAAGGCGTCAACCTTGTTTTCCAGTTCATCAGCTCTCCTCAGATTTGCATTAAGAGCTCGCATAAGTGGTGTTTCGTCTGGAGCGGTGGATTGCTGGAGGAGAGAAGCATCTCCAGATCGATGCTGCAGTGGCTGTTGCTGTGACAGACGCCGCTGAAGAAAACTTTTTCTTTTTAGTGCCTCTCTCTCCAGTGATTGTTGTTGATGTCGCTGCAGGGGCAGAGCTTTCAGACATTCTTCCTGAAGCAGAGAAGGGGTTTATAGTATTCATACTTTGATAATGTTGGAGCTCAGAGCGCTGCTTCTCATGGAGCCTCAGTAAGTGTCTCTCAGCAGGGTTTTTCTTTTGTTGAGCAGCTTTGCCACTATGCCCGCTTTTTTGTTTTGATTGATGAGACGGTAATTCATGTTTTTGTAACTGCTGCTGCTGAATACTCCGGGATCTCTGTTGCCTGCCTGGAACATTTTTGGAAGCCTCCTTTGTAGGTTGGACATCCTTTGAAACTGCACACATGATTGCCCGTACAATTTGCACACTTGGGGTTGTCAATTCTGGTATGTGCACATCCAGTAGAGGGTTGTGAGCCGGCACATTTACACACATATGTCCACAAACAATTTTTTGTAAGAGAGGATCCTGTCAATACGTCTCGTTGATTGAAGCTCAACCGCAAACATATTCATAGCATCTTGGGTGCGACTGTGCTTGTGTGGTCGGAGTGGAGTGATGCAGGTGTCTGATGACGATTTTATAGAAGCGCTCGTTACCTATCTGGTGCCGTATGAGGCTCTTTGTTGTCATCATTAAGGAAACTTAGCACAGCATGATAGGTTCCAAGGTCCTCACACAAAAACTTAACTCCGTTGCCCATTTAGCACTTTGTGGTGAATTTCCCAATTCCAGAAATACTGTTCAGCTTATCAAGAATCATTAACTTTGTGGAGAAAAATACCTGGAATTTTTTCTTCCATGTTGGGCACCTGTTTCATGCCACTTGGTGGATGATCTCCGGCCAGACTTCCGCTCAGTGTACATTGCGCTACAAGCTTTGTAATTTGTGGAATATTTGCATTTTGGCCATATTCGTATCTGGCTTTTTATGTAAGCCGATGTCATTTAGCCTAACTATAAGTTGTCTGCGAATTTTTAAATGGCTAACTCGCTGAACAGGGCAGTTGACTTTTGCTTTATTAGCTAGCAGCGAGAGTTTTCGCTTGAGATAGACGTCGACTGCTCAAAATCAGGAGTTTTGGGTGGTGCCGGTGGAAATTATGGTGAGAGATCATTTTTTTAATGATTTATCTAGAGTCTGTAGTTCCAGTTGGGTAGGTTGCTGCTGTTGTTTTGCAGTGTCAGTAAACTACCATATTTTTTAGGTGAGTCCGTTATTTTTCCTGAGTATTCTATATATACTTGGTCATTACTCGATGCATTTGGGAATTCAGAGAGAATCACCATGTCAAAGTCCAAGTCAGACTCTTCTAGGTTAGGCGGCATAATTTGGCAAATGAGTTGGCAGTGAATTTGCTCTTTGCCTGTATGTTACTCTTAGTCAACGGCAGTAATTGTGTAGCGCTGCCGGCTCAAGTCTGCTAGTAAGAGAGTGTGCAGGGTACAGGCACGAGAGTTTGTGAAGAGCGCTTCTTGTTGGCGTAAGTGCAAGTTGCCATATTGTTCAACTTTAACCGTTGTACATTTGATATGTGTATACATACACATACACTAGAAAGCACGAATGATCGTATTTACACGTGCTTTTTGAGGCTCACATATATGATTTTACCGCAATAAAATGCGCCAAGAACCAAATTGGCGTGATTTTCAGTTGCACCGCTTTAAACTGTTCATATAATGTTGCTGTCGCGTAGAGTGGCTTGGCATAATTTTATTGTTTGAACATTTTAGTTATAGCAAATTGTTACTAAATTGTTTTTTTTTTTTTAGTTGGTTTTCATTTTTTTAACTTTCAACTGTGTGGTTATTTCAACTGTGTGTTTCAATTGTGTTTCTTTCAACTGTGTGGTTTTCAACTGTGTTTCAACTGTGTGGAGTCAGTGCTCGCACATTAATGGCCAGCCGGCAACAAAAAGTTGCATTCAAAGCCTTACTTTATTTGTTTATACAATGTATTTGACAAATATGAGTAGATACAATTTTTGTTGAAAACAATTTTTGAAATAGCATAAACCACTGTTCAGAGTGTTAGGCAACAGATGCGGCCAGCAAACAGCTGTTTGCAGATAAAGTCTGGCAATGCTGTTGTGGCTGGCCGATGTTTACAATATTTTTAACAGACAACAAGACATTTTTTTTTTAATTTAGAAGGATAAAATAGTCAACTAAAACCTTATATATATTCCAGATGCCAGAAGGAGGGACAAGGATTGTTGCCAGAGCGGGACAGAGTGCTGTCAGGTGCCAAATGGCGGCAGCAGGTGTTTTGCGATGCGTGGCGTGAGCAGCACACCAAAGAAGGCCAGCCATCAATGGAGCGCCACATTCCGTGCAGAAGCGATGCAGAGTAAGACGAGGCGAGGAAACATGTCCCGCATACATAAGCAGGTGAGTGTGCCTGTGTGGCAATAAACAAAGTGTATGTAGCAGCAATTTGTTTAATTTCATTTTTAGCAGCTGCTGATCCAGCAAGAACAGAGGAGAGAAGCATCTCCAGATCGATGCTGCAGTGGCTGTTGCTGTGACAGACGCCGCTGAAGAAAACTTTTTCTTTTTAGTGCCTCTCTCTCCAGTGATTGTTGTTGATGTCGCTGAAGGGGCAGAGCTTTCAGACATTCTTTCTGGAAGCAGAGAAGGGGTTTATAGTATTCATACTATGATAATGTTGGGGCTCAGAGCGCTGCTTCTCATGGAGCCTCAATAAGTGTCTCTCAGCAGGGTTTTTTCTTTTGTTGAGCAGCTTTGCCACTATGCCCGCTTTTTTGATTTGATTGATGAGACGGTAATTCATGTTTTTGTAACTGCTGCTGCTGAATACTCCGGGACCTCTGTATCCTGCCAGAACATTTTTGGAAGCCTCTTTGTAGGTTGGACATCCTTTGAAACTGTACACATGATTGCCCGTACAATTTGCACACTTGGGGTTGTCAATTCTGGTATGTGCACATGCAGTAGAGGGTTGTGAGCCGGCACATTTCATACACACATACGAGGTGTGTTCAAAGAGTATCGCGAATTTTGAATTTTCGCGGGTTACGTATAATCGAATTTAGGTTTTTTTTGTAGCGTTATGTTGGTACTCATGTCTCTCACTTATGCCGACAAGCTCGGCCATTTTGAATGTTCACTTAATTGTTGACAGCTGCTTTGCTTGCACGTGTTTTGGATCGTCTTCGATTTTTACCTATTCAAAAAAATGGATCAAAGAACCTGTATCAAATTTTGTGTGAAAAACGAAATTAAGTGCGCGGATGCATTCCGAATGTTGATTGTAGCATACGGAGAAGCTACCTTGGACCGAAGCAACGTTTATCGGTGGTACAAAATGTTCTCAGAAGGCCGAGAAGATGTGAACAAAAATTGGCTTTTGCACCACGATAACGCCCCTGCTCACACATCGTTGCTTGTGCGCGACTTTTGGCCAAAAACAACACACTAATGATGCCGCAGCCACCGTATTCCCCAGATCTGGCCCCTGTGACTTTTTCTTGTTCCCTAAACTGAAGAGGCCCATGAAAGGACGACGTTACGCTACGCTTGACGAGATAAAGACGGGATCGAAGGAGGAGCTGAACAAGATAAAAAAAATGATTTTTTGAAGTGATTCGAAGATTGGAAAAACCGTTGGCACAAGTGTATAATATCTCATGGGGATTACTTTGAAGGGGACAAAATAGATATTCATGAATAAATAAATAATATCTGAAAAAATACAAAATTCGCGATACTTTTTGAACACACCTCGTATGTCCGCAAACAATTTTTTGTAAGTGAGAGGATCCTGTCAATAGCTACGTCACTCGTTGATTGAAGCTCAACCGCAAACATATTCATAGCATCTTGGGTGCGACTGTGCTTGTGTGGTCGGAGTGGAGTGATGCAGGTGTCTGATGATGATTTTATAGAAGCGCTCGTTACCTATCTGGTGCGTATGAGGCTCTTTGTTGTCATCATTAAGGGAACTTAGCACAGCATGATAGGTTCCAAGGTCCTCACACAAAAACTTAACTCCGTTGCCCATTGAGCACTTTGTGGTGAATTTCACAATTTCAGAAATACTGTTCAGCTTATCAAGAATCATTAACTTTGTGGAGAAAAATACCTGGAATTTTTTCTTTCATGTTGGGCACCTGTTTCATGCCACTTGGTGGATGATCTCCGGCCAGACTTCCGCTCAGTGTACATTGCGCTACAAGCTTTGTAATTTGTGGAATATTTGCTATCTGGCCTTATTCGTATCTGGCTTTTTATGTAAGCCAATGTCATTTAGCCTAACTATAAGTTGTCTGCGAATTTTTAAATGGCTAACTCGCTGAACAGGGCAGTTGACTTTTGCTTTATTAGCTAGCAGCGAGAGTTTTCGCTTGAGATAGACGTCGACTGCTCAAAATCAGGAGTTTTGGGTTGTGCCGGTGGAAATTATGGTGAGAGATCATTTTTTTAATGATTTATCTAGAGTCTGTAGTTCCAGTTCGGTAGGTTGCTGCTACCTGTTGCTGCAGTGTCAGTAAACTACCAAATTTTTTAGGTGAGTCCGTTATTTTTCCTGAGTATTCTATTTGTACTTGGTCATTACTCGATGCATTTGGGAATTCAGAGAGAATCACCATGTCAAAGTCCAAGTCAGACTCTTCTAGGATAGGCGGCATAATTTTGGCAAATGAGTTGGCAGTGAATTTGCTCTTTGCCTGTATGTTACTCTTAGTCAACGGCAGTAATTGTGTAGGCAGCGCTGCCGGCTCAAGTCTGCTAGTAAGAGAGTGTGCATGGTACAGGCACGAGAGTTTGTGAAGAGCGCTTCTTGTTGGCGTAAGTGCAAGTTGCCATATTGTGGATATTGTTCAACTTTAACGGTTGTACATTTGATATGTGTATGCATACACATACACTAGAAAGCACGAATGATCGTATTTACACGTGCTTTTGAGGCTCACATATATGATTTTACCGCAATAAAATGCGCCAAGAACCAAATTGGCGTGATTTTCAGTTGCACCGCTTTAAACTGTTCATATAATGTTGCTGTCTCGTAGAGTGGCTTGGCATAATTTTATTGTTTGAACATTTTGGTTATAGCAAATTGTTGCTAAATTGGTTTTTTTTTTTTTTAAATTGGTTTTCATTATTTTAACTTTCAACTGTGTGGTTTTTTCTCCTTTGTAGGTTGGACATCCTTTGAAACTGTACACATGATTGCCCGTACAATTTGCACACTTGGGGTTGTCAATTCTGGTATGTGCACATCCAGTAGAGGGTTGTGAGCCGGCACATTTCATACACACATTTCACTCTCGTTGATTGAAGCTCAACGGCAAACATATTCATAGCATCTTGGGTGCGACTGTGCTTGTGTGGTCGGAGTGGAGTGATGCAGGTGTCTGATGACGATTTTATAGAAGCGCTCGTTACCTATCTGGGCCGTATGAGGCTCTTTCTTGTCATCATTAAGGGAACTTAGCACAGCATGATAAGTTCCAAGGTCCTCACACAAAAACTTAACTCCGTTGCCCATTTAGCACTTTGTGGTGAATTTCCCAATTCCAGAAATACTGTTCAGCTTATCAAGAATCATTAACTTTTTGGAGAAAAATACCTGGAATTTTTTCTTTCATGTTGGGCACCTGTTTCATGCCACTTGGTGGATGATCTCCGGCCAGACTTCCGCTCAGTGTACATTGCGCTACAAGCTTTGTAATTTGTGGAATATTTGCTTTTTGGCCATATTCGTATCTGGCTTTTTATGTAAGCCGATGTCATTTAGCCTAACTATAAGTTGTCTGCGAATTTTTAAATGGCTAACTCGCTGAACAGGGCAGTTGACTTTTGCTTTATTAGCTAGCAGTGAGAGTTTTCGCTTGAGATAGACGTCGACTGCTCAAAATCAGGAGTTTTGGGTGGTGCCGGTGGAAATTATGGTGAGAGATCATTTTTTTAATGATTTATCTAGAGTCTGTAGTTCCAGTTGGGTAGGTTGCTGCTGTTGTTTTGCAGTGTCAGTAAACTACCATATTTTTTAGGTGAGTCCGTTATTTTTCCTGAGTATTCTATTTATACTTGGTCATTACTCGATGCATTTGTGAATTCAGAGAGAATCACCATGTCAAAGTCCAAGTCAGACTCTTCTAGGTTAGGCGGCATAATTTTGGCAAATGAGTTGGCAGTGAATTTGCTCTTTGCCTGTATGTTACTCTTAGTCAACGGCAGTAATTGTGTAGGCAGCGCTGCCGGCTCAAGTCTGCTAGTAAGAGAGTGTGCAGGGTACAGGCACGAGAGTTTGTGAAGAGCGCTTCTTGTTGGCGTAAGTGCAAGTTGCCATATTGTGGATATTGTTCAACTTTAACCGTTGTACATTTAATATGTGTATGCAAACACATACACTAGAAAGCACGAATGATCGTATTTACACGTGCTTTTGAGGCTCACATATATGATTTTACCGCAATAAAATGCGCCAAGAACCAAATTGGCATGATTTTCAGTTGCACCGCTTTAAACTGTTCATATAATGTTGCTGTCGCGTAGAGTGGCTTGGCATAATTTTATTGTTTGAACATTTTAGTTATAGCAAATTGTTACTAAATTGTTTTTTTTTTTTAGTTGGTTTTCATTTTTTTAACTTTCAACTGTGTGGTTATTTCAACTGTGTGTTTCAATTGTGTTTCATTCAACTGTGTGGTTTTCAACTGTGTTTCAACTGTGTGGAGTCAGTGCTCGCACATTAAGGGCCAGCCGGCAACAAAAAGTTGCCTTCAAAGCCTTACTTTATTTGTTTATACAATGTATTTGACAAATATGAGTAGATACAATTTTTGTTGAAAACAATTTTTGAAATAGCATAAACCACTGTTCAGAGTGTTAGGCAACAGATGCGGCCAGCAAACAGCTGTTTGCAGATAAAGTCTGGCAATGCTGTTGTGGCTGGCCGATGTTTACAATATTTTTAACAGACAACAAGACATTTTTTTTTTAAATTTAGAAGGATAAAATAGTCAACTAAAACCTTATATATATTCCAGATGCCAGAAGGAGGAGCAAGGATTGTTGCCAGAGCGGGACAGAGTGCTGTCAGGTGCCAAATGGCGGCAGCAGGTGTTTTGCGATGCGTGGCGGAGCAGCACACCAAAGAAGGCCAGCCATCAATGGAGCGCCACATTCCGTGCAGAAGCGATGCAGAGTAAGACGAGGCGAGGAAACATGTCCCGCATACATAAGCAGGTGAGTGTGCCTGTGTGGCAATAAACAAAGTGTATGTAGCAGCAATTTGTTTAATTTCATTTTTAGCAGCTGCTGATCCAGCAAGAACAGAGGAGAGAAGCATCTCCAGATCGATGCTGCAGTGGCTGTTGCTGTGACAGACGCCGCTGAAGAAAACTTTTTCTTTTTAGTGCCTCTCTCTCCAGTGATTGTTGTTGATGTCGCTGAAGGGGCAGAGCTTTCAGACATTCTTTCTGAAGCAGAGAAGGGGTTTATAGTATTCATACTATGATAATGTTGGGGCTCAGAGCGCTGCTTCTCATGTAGCCTCAGTAAGTGTCTCTCAGCAGGGTTTTTTCTTTTGTTGAGCAGCTTTGCCACTATGCCCGCTTTTTTGATTTGATTGATGAGACGGTAATTCATGTTTTTGTAACTGCTGCTGCTGATCTCTGTATCCTGGCCAGAACATTTTTGGAAGCCTCTTTGTAGGTTGGACATCCTTTGAAACTGTACACATGATTGCCCGTACAATTTGCACACTTGGGGTTGTCAATTCTGGTATGTGCACATGCAGTCGAGGGTTGTGAGCCGGCACATTTCATACACACATATGTCCGCAAACAATTTTTTGTAAGTGAGAGGATCCTGTCAATAGCTACGTCACTCGTTGATTGAAGCTCAACCGCAAACATATTCATAGCATCTTGGGTGCGACTGTGCTTGTGTGGTCGGAGTGGAGTGATGCAGGTGTCTGATGATGATTTTATAGAAGCGCTCGTTACCTATCTGGTGCGTATGAGGCTCTTTGTTGTCATCATTAAGGGAACTTAGCACAGCATGATAGGTTCCAAGGTCCTCACACAAAAACTTAACTCCGTTGCCCATTGAGCACTTTGTGGTGAATTTCACAATTTCAGAAATACTGTTCAGCTTATGAAGAATCATTAACTTTGTGGAGAAAAATACCTGGAATTTTTTCTTTCATGTTGGGCAGCTGTTTCATGCCACTTGGTGGATGATCTCCGGCCAGACTTCCGCTCAGTGTACATTGCGCTACAAGCTTTGTAATTTGTGGAATATTTGCTATCTGGCCTTATTCGTATCTGGCTTTTTATGTAAGCCAATGTCATTTAGCCTAACTATAAGTTGTCTGCGAATTTTTAAATGGCTAACTCGCTGAACAGGGCAGTTGACTTTTGCTTTATTAGCTAGCAGTGAGAGTTTTCGCTTGAGATAGACGTCGACTGCTCAAAATCAGGAGTTTTGGGTTGTGCCGGTGGAAATTATGGTGAGAGATCATTTTTTAATGATTTATCTAGAGTCTGTAGTTCCAGTTCGGTAGGTTGCTGCTACCTGTTGCTGCAGTGTCAGTAAACTACCAAATTTTTTAGGTGAGTCCGTTATTTTTCCTGAGTATTCTATTTGTACTTGGTCATTACTCGATGCATTTGGGAATTCAGAGAGAATCACCATGTCAAAGTCCAAGTCAGACTCTTCTAGGATAGGCGGCATAATTTTGGCAAATGAGTTGGCAGTGAATTTGCTCTTTGCCTGTATGTTACTCTTAGTCAACGGCAGTAATTGTGTAGGCAGCGCTGCCGGCTCAAGTCTGCTAGTAAGAGAGTGTGCATGGTACAGGCACGAGAGTTTGTGAAGAGCGCTTCTTGTTGGCGTAAGTGCAAGTTGCCATATTGTGGATATTGTTCAACTTTAACGGTTGTACATTTGATATGTGTATGCATACACATACACTAGAAAGCACGAATGATCGTATTTACACGTGCTTTTGAGGCTCACATAGATGATTTTACCGCAATAAAATGCGCCAAGAACCAAATTGGCGTGATTTTCAGTTGCACCGCTTTAAACTGTTCATATAATGTTGCTGTCTCGTAGAGTGGCTTGGCATAATTTTATTGTTTGAATATTTTGGTTATAGCAAATTGTTGCTAAATTGTTTTTTTTTTTTTAGTTGGTTTTCATTTTTTTAACTTTCAACTGTGTGGTTATTTCAACTGTGTGTTTCAATTGTGTTTCATTCAACTGTGTGGTTTTCAACTGTGTTTCAACTGTGTGGAGTCAGTGCTCGTACATTAGGGCCAGCCGGCAACAAAAAGTTGCCTTCAAAGCCTTACTTTATTTGTTTATACAATGTATTTGACAAATATGAGTAGATACAATTTTTGTTGAAAACAATTTTTGAAATAGCATAAACCACTGTTCAGAGTGTTAGGCAACAGATGCGGCCAGCAAACAGCTGTTTGCAGATAAAGTCTGGCAATGCTGTTGTGGCTGGCCGATGTTTACAATATTTTTAACAGACAATAAGACATTTTTTTTTAAATTTAGAAGGATAAAATAGTCTACTAAAACCTTATATATATTCCAGATGCCAGAAGGAGGACAAGGATTGTTGCCAGAGCGGGACAGAGTGCTGTCAGGTGCCAAATGGCGGCAGCAGGTGTTTTGCGATGCGTGGCGGAGCAGCACACCAAAGAAGGCCAGCCATCAATGGAGCGCCACATTCCGTGCAGAAGCGATGCAGAGTAAGACGAGGCGAGTGAAACATGTCCCGCATACATAAGCAGGTGAGTGTGCCTGTGTGGCAATAAACAAAGTGTATGTAGCAGCAATTTGTTTAATTTCATTTTTAGCAGCTGCTGATCCAGCAAGAACAGAGGAGAGAAGCATCTCCAGATCGATGCTGCAGTGGCTGTTGCTGTGACAGACGCCGCTGAAGAAAACTTTTTCTTTTTAGTGCCTCTCTCCAGTGATTGTTGTTGATGTCGCTGAAGGGGCAGAGCTTTCAGACATTCTTTCTGAAGCAGAGAAGGGTTTATAGTATTCATACTATGAAAAATGTTGGGGCTCACAGCGCTGCTTCTCATGGAGCCTCAGTAAGTGTCTCTCAGCAGGGTTTTTTCTTTTGTTGAGCAGCTTTGCCACTATGCCCGCTTTTTTGATTTGATTGATGAGACGGTAATTCATGCTTTTGTAACTGCTGCTGCTGAATACTCCGGGATCTCTGTATCCTGCCAGAACATTTTTGGAAGCCTCTTTGTAGGTTGGACATCCTTTGAAACTGTACACATGATTGCCCGTACAATTTGCACACTTGGGGTTGTCAATTCTGGTATGTGCACATGCAGTCGAGGGTTGTGAGCCGGCACATTTCATACACACATATGTCCGCAAACAATTTTTTGTACGTGAGAGGATCCTGTCAATAGCTACGTCACTCGTTGATTGAAGCTCAACCGCAAACATATTCATAGCATCTTGGGTGCGACTGTGCTTGTGTGGTCGGAGTGGAGTGATGCAGGTGTCTGATGATGATTTTATAGAAGCGCTCGTTACCTATCTGGTACGTATGAGGCTCTTTGTTGTCATCATTAAGGGAACTTAGCACAGCATGATAGGTTCCAAGGTCCTCACACAAAACTTAACTCCGTTGCCCATTGAGCACTTTGTGGTGAATTTCACAATTTCAGAAATACTGTTCAGCTTATGAAGAATCATTAACTTTGTGGAGAAAAATACCTGGAATTTTTTCTTTCATGTTGGGCAGCTGTTTCATGCCACTTGGTGGATGATCTCCGGCCAGACTTCCGCTCAGTGTACATTGCGCTACAAGCTTTGTAATTTGTGGAATATTTGCTATCTGGCCATATTCGTATCTGGCTTTTTATGTAAGCCAATGTCATTTAGCCTAACTATAATTTGTCTGCGAATTTTTAAATGGCTAACTCGCTGAACAGGGCAGTTGACTTTTGCTTTATTAGCTAGCAGTGAGAGTTTTCGCTTGAGATAGACGTCGACTGCTCAAAATCAGGAGTTTTGGGTTGTGCCGGTGGAAATTATGGTGAGAGATCATTTTTTTAATGATTTATCTAGAGTCTGTAGTTCCAGTTCGGTAGGTTGCTGCTACCTGTTTTGCAGTGTCAGTAAACTACCAAATTTTTTAGGTGAGTCCGTTATTTTTCCTGAGTATTCTATTTGTACTTGGTCATTACTCGATGCATTTGGGAATTCAGAGAGAATCACCATGTCAAAGTCCAAGTCAGACTCTTCTAGGATAGGCGGCATAATTTTGGCAAATGAGTTGGCAGTGAATTTGCTCTTTGCCTGTATGTTACTCTTAGTCAACGGCAGTAATTGTGTAGGCAGCGCTGCCGGCTCAAGTCTGCTAGTAAGAGAGTGTGCATGGTACAGGCACGAGAGTTTGTGAAGAGCGCTTCTTGTTGGCGTAAGTGCAAGTTGCCATATTGTGGATATTGTTCAACTTTAACGGTTGTACATTTGATATGTGTATGCATACACATACACTAGAAAGCACGAATGATCGTATTTACACGTGCTTTTGAGGCTCACATATATGATTTTACCGCAATAAAATGCGCCAAGAACCAAATTGGCGTGATTTTCAGTTGCACCGCTTTTAAACTGTTCATATAATGTTGCTGTCTCGTAGAGTGGCTTGGCATAATTTTATTGTTTGAACATTTTAGTTATAGCAAATTGCTGCTAAATTGGTTTTTTTTTTTTTTAATTGGTTTTCATTATTTTAACTTTCAACTGTGTGGTTTTTTCTCCTTTGTAGGTTGGACATCCTTTGAAACTGAACACATGATTGCCCGTACAATTTGCACACTTGGGGTTGTCAATTCTGGCATGTGCACATCCAGTAGAGGGTTGTGAACCGGCACATTTCATACACACATTTCACTCGTTGATTGAAGCTCAACGGCAAACATATTCATAGCATCTTGGGTGCGACTGTGCTTGTGTGGTCGGAGTGGAGTGATGCAGGTGTCTGATGACGATTTTATAGAAGCGCTCGTTACCTATCTGGGCCGTATGAGGCTCTTTCTTGTCATCATTAAGGGAACTTAGCACAGCATGATAAGTTCCAAGGTCCTCACACAAGAACTTAACTCCGTTGCCCATTTAACACTTTGTGGTGAATTTCCCAATTCCAGAAATACTGTTCAGCTTATCAAGAATCATTAACTTTTTGGAGAAAATACCTGGAATTTTTCTTCCATGTTGGGCACCTGTTTCATGCCACTTGGTGGATGATCTCCGGCCAGACTTCCGCTCAGTGTACATTGCGCTACAAGCTTTGTAATTTGTGGAATATTTGCATTTTGGCCATATTCGTATCTGGCTTTTTATGTAAGCCGATGTCATTTAGCCTAACTATAAGTTGTCTGCGAATTTTTAAATGGCTAACTCGCTGAACAGGGCAGTTGACTTTTGCTTTATTAGCTAGCAGTGAGAGTTTTCGCTTGAGATAGACGTCGACTGCTCAAAATCAGGAGTTTTGGGTGGTGCCGGTGGAAATTATGGTGAGAGATCATTTTTTTAATGATTTATCTAGAGTCTGTAGTTCCAGTTGGGTAGGTTGCTGCTGTTGTTTTGCAGTGTCAGTAAACTACCATATTTTTTAGGTGAGTCCGTTATTTTTCCTGAGTATTCTATTTATACTTGGTCATTACTCGATGCATTTGGGAATTCAGAGAGAATCACCATGTCAAAGTCCAAGTCAGACTCTTCTAGGTTAGGCGGCATAATTTTGGCAAATGAGTTGGCAGTGAATTTGCTCTTTGCCTGTATGTTACTCTTAGTCAACGGCAGTAATTGTGTAGGCAGCGCTGCCGGCTCAAGTCTGCTAGTAAGAGAGTGTGCAGGGTACAGGCACGAGAGTTTGTGAAGAGCGCTTCTTGTTGGCGTAAGTGCAAGTTGCCATATTGTGGATATTGTTCAACTTTAACCGTTGTACATTTAATATGTGTATGCAAACACATACACTAGAAAGCACGAATGATCGTATTTACACGTGCTTTTGAGGCTCACATATATGATTTTACCGCAATAAAATGCGCCAAGAACCAAATTGGCATGATTTTCAGTTGCACCGCTTTAAACTGTTCATATAATGTTGCTGTCGCGTAGAGTGGCTTGGCATAATTTTATTGTTTGAACAATTTAGTTATAGCAAATTGTTGAATTGGCTAAATTGTCTTTTTTTTTTTTGTGGAGTCAAGTGCTCGTCACATTATAGTGTGCATAGCCAGCCGGCAACTAAAAAGTTGCCTTCAAAGCCTTACTTTATTTGTTTATACAATGTATTTGACAAATATGAGTAGATACAATTTTTGTTGAAAACAATTTTTGAAATAGCATAAACCACTGTTTAGAGTGTTAGACAACAGATGCGGCCAGCAAACAGCTGTTTGCAGATAAAGTCTGGCAATGCTGTGTGGCTGGCCGATGTTTACAATATTTTTAACAGACAATAAGACATTTTTTTTTTTAAATTTAGAAGGATAAAATAGTCAACTAAAACCTTATATATATTCCAGATGCTATCGGACGACCAGGCCAGAAGGAGGACAAGGATTGTTGCCAGAGCGGGACAGAGTGCTGTCAGGTGCCAAGTGGCGGCAGCAGGTGTTTTGCGATGCGTGGCGGAGCAGCACACCAAAGAAGGCCAGCCATCAATGGAGCGCCACATTCCGTGCAGAAGCGATGCAAAGTAAGACGAGGCGAGGAAACATGTCTCGCATACATAAGCAGGTGAGTGTGCCTGTGTGGCAATAAACAAAGTGTATGTAGCAGCAATTTGTTTAATTTCATTTTTAGCAGCTGCTGATCCAGCAAGAACAGAGGAGAGAAGCATCTCCAGATCGATGCTGCAGTGGCTGTTGCTGTGACAGACGCCGCTGAAGAAAACTTTTTCTTTTAGTGCCTCTCTCTCCAGTGATTGTTGTTGATGTCGCTGAAGGGGCAGAGCTTTCAGACATTCTTTCTGAAGCAGAGAAGGGGCTTATAGTATTCATACTATGATAATGTTGGGGCTCAGAGCGCTGCTTCTCATGGAGCCTCAGTAAGTGTCTCTCAGCAGGGTTTTTTCTTTTGTTGAGCAGCTTTGCCACTATGCCCGCTTTTTTGATTTGATTGATGAGACGGTAATTCATGTTTTTGTAACTGCTGCTGCTGAATACTCCGGGATCTCTGTATCCTGCCAGAACATTTTTTGGAAGCCTCTTTGTAGGTTGGACATCCTTTGAAACTGTACACATGATTGCCCGTACAATTTGCACACTTGGGGTTGTCAATTCTGGTATGTGCACATGCAGTCGAGGGTTGTAAGCCGGCACATTTCATACACACATATGTCCGCAAACAATTTTTTGTAAGTGAGAGGATCCTGTCAATAGCTACGTCACTCGTTGATTGAAGCTCAACCGCAAACATATTCATAGCATCTTGGGTGCGACTGTGCTTGTGTGGTCGGAGTGGAGTGATGCAGGTGTCTGATGATGATTTTATAGAAGCGCTCGTTACCTATCTGGTGCGTATGAGGCTCTTTGTTGTCATCATTAAGGGAACTTAGCACAGCATGATAGGTTCCAAGGTCCTCACACAAAAACTTAACTCCGTTGCCCATTGAACACTTTGTGGTGAATTTCACAATTTCAGAAATACTGTTCAGCTTATCAAGAATCATTAACTTTGTGGAGAAAAATACCTGGAATTGTTTCTTCCATGTTGGGCACCTGTTTCATGCCACTTGGTGGATGATCTCCTTCCAGACTTCCGCTCAGTGTACATTGCGCTACAAGCTTTGTAATTTGTGGAATATTTGCTTTCTGGCCATATTCGTATCTGGCTTTTTATGTAAGCCAATGTCATTTAGCCTAACTATAAGTTGTCTGCGAATTTTTAAATGGCTAACTCGCTGAACAGGGCAGTTGACTTTTGCTTTATTAGCTAGCAGCGAGAGTTTTCGCTTGAGATAGACGTCGACTGCTCAAAACCAGGAGTTTTGGGTTGTGCCGGTGGAAATTATGGTGAGAGATCATTTTTTTAATGATTTATCTAGAGTCTGTAGTTCCAGTTCGGTAGGTTGCTGCTACCTGTTGCTGCAGTGTCAGTAAACTACCATATGTTTTAGGTGAGTCCGTTATTTTTCCTGAGTATTCTATTTGTACTTGGTCATTACTCGATGCATTTGGGAATTCAGAGAGAATCACCATGTCAAAGTCCAAGTCAGACTCTTCTAGGTTAGGCGGCATAATTTTGGCAAATGAGTTGGCAGTGAATTTGTTCTTTGCCTGTATGTTACTCTTAGTCAACGGCAGTAATTGTGTAGGCAGCGCTGCCGGCTCAAGTCTGCTAGTAAGAGAGTGTGCATGGTACAGGCACGAGAGTTTGTGAAGAGCGCTTCTTGTTGGCGTAAGTGCAAGTTGCCATATTGTGGATATTGTTCAACTTTAACTTAACGGTTGATATGTGTATGCATACACATACACTAGAAAGCACGAATGATCGTATTTACACGTGCTTTTGAGGCTCACATATATGATTTTACCGCAATAAAATGCGCCAAGAACCAAATTGGCGTGATTTTCAGTTGCACCGCTTTAAATTGTTCATATAATGTTGCTGTCGCGTAGAGTGGCTTGGCATAATTTTATTGTTTGAACATTTTAGTTATAGCAAATTGTTACTAAATTGTTTTTTTTTTTTAAATAGGTTTTCATTATTTTAACTTTCAACTGTGTGGTTTTTTCAACTGTGTGTTTCATTCAACTGTGTCTTCAACTGTCTGGTTTTTCAACTGTGTGGAGTCAGTGCTCGCACATTAAGGGCCAGCCGGCAACTAAAAGTTGCCTTCAAAGCCTTACTTTATTTGTTTATACAATGTATTTGACAAATATGACTAGAAACAATTTTTGTTGAAAACAATTTTTGAAATAGCATAAACCACTGTTTAGAGTGTTAGACAACAGATGCGGCCAGCAAATAGCTGTTTGCAGATAAAGTCTGGCAATGCTGTTGTGGCTGGCCGATGTTTACAATATTTTTAACAGACAATAAGACATTTTTTTTTTTTTAATTTAGAAGGATAAAATAGTCAACTAAAACCTTATATATATTCCAGATGCTATCGGATGACCAGGCCAGAAGGAGGACCAGGATTGTTGCCAGAGCGAGACAGAGTGCTGTCAGGTGCCAAATGGCGGCAGCAGGTGTTTTGCCATGCGTGGCGGCAAATCGACTGCAGATCCAGAAATATCAGCTGAATGTAGCGGCGTCCAAAGAGCAGCACACCAAAGAAGGCCAGCCATCAATGGAGCGCCACATTCCGTGCAGAAGCGATACAGAGTAAGACGGGGCGAGGAAACATGTCCCGCATACATAAGCAGGTGAGTGTGCCTGTGTGGCAATAAACAAAGTGCATGTAGCAGCAATTTGATTAATTTAAATTTTAGCAGCTGCTGATCCAGATTCAGGGACGCAGCAAGAACAGAGCACTGCAGTCACAAAGAGTCTGGAGCATAGGTCAACCAAGTAGTGGGTCAGCTAGTCAGTAGCAGACGCCACTTCAAGAAGACCAGTACAGGAGAAGTTCAGAGGGGGCGCATCACAGTCAGCCATACATGGTGCAGGTGAGTGTGTGTGAAAGAAACAAAAAGCGTATAATAAACATTTTGTCTCATACCTTTATAACAGATGCACCCAGACGCGCATAGTACAATGGGGAGTCGCAGTTCACAGGCTGTCCTCAGAGGTGCCCATGAAGCATGGCTTGTCTGTGTACAGCATCAAAACGTGTTCATTTGTTTTATTTCTGCAGACAGAAGTAGCGCAGAGGCCATTACAAGTGACAGGGCAGACATCTCTATCAGCTTCTCCAGGCGTGCGCTGTGGTGATGTCGAGCAGTAGAAAGCCAACTACACAAGATTTTACTAATGTAGTTGGTACTGCATAAGCTCAATGAAGTTGAAGTTGCAAAATATCAGCTGCGTTATAGTTGCAAATACAGGCCTTGGCCAGAGTTGAGTACGAGGTGGGCGCTTCATAACAAGTTGAGAAAGGCGTCAACCTTGTTTTCCAGTTCATCAGCTCTCCTCAGATTTGCATTAAGAGCTCGCATGAGTGGTGTTTCGTCTGGAGCGGTGGATTGCTGGAGGAGAGCAGCATCTCCAGATCGATGCTGCAGTGGCTGTTGCTGTGACAGACGCCGCTGAAGAAAACTTTTTCTTTTTAGTGAATCTCTCTCCAGTGATTGTTGTTGATGTCGCTGCAGGGGCAGAGCTTTCAGACATTCTTTCTGAAGCAGAGAAGGGGTTTATAGTATTCATACTTTGATAATGTTGGGGCTCAGAGCGCTGCTTCTCATGGAGCCTCAGTAAGTGTCTCTCAGCAGGGTTTTTCTTTTGTTGAGCAGTTTTGCCACTATGCCCGCTTTTTTGCTTTGATTGATGAGACGGTAATTCATGTTTTTGTAACTGCTGCTGCTGAATACTCCGGGATCTCTGTTGCCTGCCAGAACATTTTTGGAAGCCTCTTTGTAGGTTGGACATCCTTTGAAACTGTACACATGATTGCCCGTACAATTTGCACACTTGGGGTTGTCAATTCTGGTATGTGCACATCCAGTAGAGGGTTGTGAGCCGGCACATTTCATACACACATTTCACTCGTTGATTGAAGCTCAACCGCAAACATATTCATAGCATCTTGGGTGCGACTGTGCTTGTGTGGTCGGAGTGGAGTGATGCAGGTGTCTGATGACGATTTTATAGAAGCGCTCGTTACCTATCTGGTGCGTATGAGGCTCTTTCGTTGTCATCATTAAGGGAACTTAGCACAGCATGATAGGTTCCAAGGTCCTCACACAAAAACTTAACTCCGTTGCCCATTTAGCACTTTGTGGTGAATTTCCCAATTCCAGAAATACTGTTCAGCTTATCAAGAATCATTAACTTTGTGGAGAAAAATACCTGGAATTTTTTCTTCCATGTTGGGCACCTGTTTCATGCCACTTGGTGGATGATCTCCGGCCAGACTTCCGCTCAGTGTACATTGCGCTACAAGCTTTGTAATTTGTGGAATATTTGCCTTTTGGCCATATTCGTATCTGGCTTTTTATGTAAGCCGATGTCATTTAGCCTAACTATAAGATGTCTGCGAATTTTTAAATGGCTAACTCGCTGAACAGGGCAGTTGACTTTTGCTTTATTAGCTAGCAGCGAGAGTTTTCGCTTGAGATAGACGTCGACTGCTCAAAATCAGGAGTTTTGGGTTGTGCCGGTGGAAATTATGGTGAGAGATAATTTTTTTAATGATTTATCTAGAGTCTGTAGTTCCAGTTGGGTAGGTTGCTGCTGTTGTTTTGCAGTGTCAGTAAACTACCATATTTTTTAGGTGAGTCCGTTATTTTTCCTGAGTATTCTATTTATACTTGGTCATTACTCGATGCATTTGGGAATTCAGAGAGAATCACCATGTCAAAGTCCAAGTCAGACTCTTCTAGGTTAGGCGGCATAATTTTGGCAAATGAGTTGGCAGTGAATTTGCTCTTTGCCTGTATGTTACTCTTAGTCAACGGCAGTAATTGTGTAGGCAGCGCTGCCGGCTCAAGTCTGCTAGTAAGAGAGTGTGCAGGGTACAGGCACGAGAGTTTGTGAAGAGCGCTTCTTGTTGGCGTAAGTGCAAGTTGCCATATTGTGGATATTGTTCAACTTTAACCGTTGTACATTTGATATGTGTATGCATACACATACACTAGAAAGCACGAATGATCGTATTTACACGTGCTTTTGAGGCTCACATATATGATTTTACCGCAATAAAATGCGCCAAGAACCAAATTGGCGTGATTTTCAGTTGCACCGCTTTAAACTGTTCATATAATGTTGCTGTCGCGTAGAGTGGCTTGGCATAATTTTATTGTTTGAACATTTTAGTTATAGCAAATTGTTGCTAAATTGTTTTTTTTATTTTTTTTAATTGGTTTTCATTTTTTTAACTTTCAACTGTGTGGTTATTTCAACTGTGTGTTTCAATTGTGTTTCATTCAACTGTGTGGTTTTCAACTGTGTTTCAACTGTCTGGTTTTTCAACTGTGTGGAGTCAGTGCTCGCACATTAATGGGCCAGCCGGCAACTAAAAGTTGCCTTCAAAGCCTTACTTTATTTGTTTATACAATGTATTTGACAAATATGAGTTGATACAATTTTTGTTGAAAACAATTTTTGAAATAGCATGAACCACTGTGTAGAGTGTTAGACAACAGACGCGGCCAGCAAACAGCCAAACAGCACCTGTTTCATGCCACTTGGCGGATGATCTCCGGCCAGACTTCCGCTCAATGTACATTGCGCTACAAGCTTTGTAAATTGTGGAATGTTTGCTTTTCGGCCATATTCGTATCTGGCTTTTTATGTAAGCCGATGTCATTTAGCCTAACTATAAGTCGTCTGCGAATTTTTAAATGGCTAACTTCGCTGAACAGGGCAGTTGACTTTTGCTATATTATCCAGCAGCAAGAGTTTTCGCTTGAGATAGAAGTCGACTGCTCAAAATCAGGAGTTTTGGGTTGTGCCGGTGGAAATTATGGTGAGAGATAATTTTTATAATGATTTGTCTAGAGTCTGTAGTTCCAGTTGGGTAGGTTGCTGCTGTTGTTTTGCAGTGTCAGTAAACTACCATATTTTTTAGGTGAGTCCGTTATTTTTCCTGAGTATTCTATTTGTACTTGGTCATTACTCGATGCATTTGGGAATTCAGAGAGAATCACCATGTCAAAGTCCAAGTCAGACTCTTCTAGGCTAGGCGGCATAATTTTGGCAAATGAGTTGGCAGTGAATTTGCTCTTTGCCTGTATGTTACTCTTAGTCAACGGCGGTAATTGTGTAGGCAGCGCTGCCGGCTCAAGTCTGCTAGTAAGAGAGTGTGCAGGGTACAGGCACGAGAGTTTGTGAAGAGCGCTTCTTGTTGGCGTAAGTGCAAGTTGCCATATTGTGGATATTGTTCAACCTTTAACGGTTGTACATTTGATATGTGTATGCATAATTTTGGCATAATTTTATTGTTTGAACATTTTAGTTATAGCAAATTGTTGCTAAATTTGTTTTTTTTTTTTTTTTACTGGTTTTCATTTTTTAACTTTCAACTGTGTGGTTTTTTCAACTGTGTGTTT
>JAWNMP010000135.1:0-38024 GCA_035043875.1 Drosophila paucipuncta | reverse complement strand
TAAAGGTATTGAATTGAAATCAAAACATAGCAGTGAATTAAAATCTATAACATAAACATAGAACTGGTTTTAGCAGATAATAAATAACATTAAATATTACATTTGTAGCACATTAATTTAACGCCCAACAGTCCAGAGGTCGCTGGTGTGGAGGCGCTTCAACCTCCTGTGCGTTGTATTTGACCCAAGTGTGCAAGCCAAAGGGTTGACGTGGTTATGCAACCGGTCATTATACCGACTCGTATGTCGGTTATTTTGTTGTGTGACTGTGGGTAGAGCGAAGTCGTTGTGTAGCGTCCTTGTTACTCACGTATGGTGGAGCACCAGAGATGTCTCTGAGCACCTTGTTCTGCAAGACTTGAATTTGGTTTATCCAAGATTTTGCAGCTGTGCCCCAAAATGGAATCCCATATGTCCATGTGGGTAGGATGATGCTCCTGTACACCAGCAGCTTGTTGCTCAAGCTGAGTTTGGTAGATGGCCTCAGCAACCAGTTGAGTTTCGTTTTTTGTTATCTACACGCTGCTGCCGTGATATGGATGTGTTTGCGCCAGGTAAGTTTCCTGTCCAGATACATACCCAGGTAGCGAACATGGTTCTCCTGAGGTATGACCATGTTGTTGAGTCGAACAGTTGGACAGTTACCATTCCTGAGCGCAAACGTGCAGTGTAGACTCTCCCGTTGACGCAGATTTCCACCGGTTGGCCCAAGTACTAAAGCCATCCAAGAACCTCTGCGTAACCGCAGCTGCTCTCCAAGCAGTGGTGGAGTTAGCAAGGAACACAGTGTCATCCGCGTATGTGGCAAGCAGCGTGTTTCTGGCTACTGGGATCGGCAAGTCCGCGGTGTACAATGTGTACAAGGCAGGTCCAAGGACACTACCCTGCGGTACACCCGCTCTAATGCAGCGGATCGCTCGGCCCTAACTTCTACCATAGAACGGCCAAGTAAGTAAGACCTGAGCAGTAAATACTGCGCCGATGGTAGCAAGGACTTAAGCTTAAAAAGCAGGACATCATGCCATACGCGATCAAATGCCTGCTGGATATCCAGAAAGACGGCAGAGCTGTACTGCTTATTTTCCAAGGCCTCGAGGACATGCTGTACTACTCGATGAACTTGCTCGGGTGTACCATGGTGATGCCTGAAGCCAAACTGATGATCAGGAATGGCCCTCTGGAAGCCACTTACTGCCGACAATCTTCCCAGAAATATTTTTTCAAATATCTTGGAGAAAGTGGACAGCAAGCTTATCGGTCGATATGACGAGACAAGATTATCCGGCTTGCCAGGTTTCGGAATCATCGCAATCACAGCGCACTTCCACGGATGTGGGAAAGTGGTGGATGCGAACCATGGAGTTAAAAAGTAGCACCAAGAACATCACTCCCTTCTCTGGGAGGGCCTTAGCAGCTCTTTAGCGCATATATCGACGACGCAATGCTCTCTTGTGCCTTAATAGATCCAAAACCTCTGGTTTTAAAAGAAGCTGATTTGGACTGGGAGACGAACAAGGTAGTTGGCCGAGCATAGAGTATTCCGCCGCCACGTTAATATTACGCAGGAATAACTTCGCTGCGTCGTCAATATCAGCCGGTGAACTGAGCTCCATGTTCAAGTTGACAAGCTGCTCCAATCTCTGCCGGAATCGGGTGATGTTTGCCTTGCACGGCAGAAGACGTATCTTGGGATCATTCAGAGCTGCAGCCACTCTGCACTCAACGATCAAAGGGATGTGATCGGAGTTAAGCTCAATTGCCTCGGATATACCAAGACAGTCAGACCGGATCCCAGCGTAGACAGCAAAGTCAATTGCTGTTGGCCTGTGGTTGCCGTACGAGTGGTGTGTTGCACCTCCCGTGGCAAGAGGTGGTGTTGAGCATTCCAGTCTCCAGCAATCAGGAACTTTGGGCCAAGCTCTTCGAAGAGACATTTATAGTCTTCTATTTCCCACACAAAACGTGGTGGACAATAGACAGCCGCTAGGACTACTTCGCCTTGATCACTAGAGACTTTAACGACAGCACATTGTGCGCATGGCCAACTTAATGAAGTCAGCGCATGGTGTTGCAGTGAAGATTTTATGATAGCTGCTGAAGCGATGATTGGCAAGGTGTATATCGTAGCCTGGAAGTCTGTAGTGCGATCTGGAGCAGTAGTGAGTCTCGCAAACCAGCATTACATCTATTTGATGGCATTGAATAAATAACTCCAACTCATTGGCGTTATTTGCAAGGCCATTAGCGTTCCACACGCCAATGCGCAACCCAAATTTGGCTGATATATTTGCAAGTGCAGCGTGCAAGAGGCTCTTCATGGCCATTAGTGTCTCAGTCAACTTGTCGAATTTTGACATAAGACTGTCAAACTGGAGCTGGGAGTGCTCTTGGTACAGATCAGGCTGCTGCACTTGCTAAAATTGTTGCAGAGGGGGCTGCTGATGATGCTGGCGCTGTGGCTGCTGGTGTTGTTGTTGATGTCGTGGTTGTTGCTGCCGTTCTTGCTGTATGTGCTGTTGCTGTTAATGTTGCTGCTGCGGGCGTTGCTGCTGCTGGTGTTGCTGCGAGTGTTTCTGTTGTTGCCGGGATGCCTAAGCAACTGGCGAACTTTGTGACCGATGAAGGTTGTTGTTGCTGCTGCTGAGGCAGCTGGTAGTGTTGCTGTTGAGGTTGTTGTTGAGTATGAACCTGCTGCAGACGGTGACGCTGTTGCTGTTGCTGTTGCCCAAGTTGCTGCAGAGCCTGAGGAGCCGTTTGAAGTCTGGCAACATCAGCATAAGAGAAATTTTCGCTGCGAATTGGTGCGGGGCTTCTGGGCGCGATTTTGTAGGTCTTCAGCCGGCCTTCGTGCCCGAGCCACAATCTTCCGCTCCTTGGCAACGCGCTGATGTGCTAGGCATCCCTTCCAACTTGCTGGATGGTTACCACCGCAGTTAGCATATTTAGGGTCAACGTCAAACTGTTTTTCGCACACCTGACTTGCATGTGCTGAGCCATACTTCACGCAGCGATGCTGCTTTTGGCACTACTTCATCGTATGACCGAATTCCTGGCAACGGTGCCACTGGGGGAACGAATAACCTATAATTACATACTCGCTACCCTTTGGCCTAAACTTCTTTGTGTGCCGCTTATTCAGTGCAATCACCTTTGAGACGAATATTTTTAAATGTCACACGGTTGGCTTTTTACCGGTCCACATCTCATAGTGCGTGTTGTCTATCAACGTTTTTGTCTCCGACCTATTGCACAAATAGGAAGCAGTCTATACTGTCTCCCCCAATAGGGTCTCTTTCGCACCAGAGTATACCAACATATTCTGCCCATCTCGATTAGCGTGCGATTTTCGCGTTCTGCAACGCCGTTCTTTTGTACGGGGTACTGTGTATGGTACCGTCAGTTGTCTTTTTATGCCGTTTTCCGATAAAAATTGATTGAATTCACGATTGACGTACTCACGACCGTTATCGCTGCGGATTGCTTTTAGCTTTCTACCGCATTGTCTTTCGGCCAACACTACAAAGTCTTTAAACGCTTTTATTATTTGTTCCAGCGACTTCAAGAAATATATAAAAGTATAACGCGAATAATCGCCGATAAATGTTCGCATATGTCTGCATGCACAAGACTTAACACTTCTTTTGCGCGACTCTCAGATGCCCTTGGAAACGATTCAACGCATAATTTGCTTTTCGCGCAAGTTTCGCACACATCGCATTTCAAGTCTATGATTTTCTTGATCGATTTCAAACCGTGCACGATCTCATCACTTTGCCATTTTATTTCAACTTTCCATATTTAGATGGCCTAGATGATTATGCCATTTCCATAATTCACTGCAGCTTGCATTTGAGTACATACATTTTTCCATTTTCCCAACAATAAGAAATAAGTCACTACACTTAGTAGCCTGCAATATTATCACGTTTTGAGTGTTTTTTATTATGGCTCTCTCTCTCTCTCTCTCTCAAACACCACTTTATATCCATTTGCCACGCTTTTTGAAAAATATATAAATATAAAGTTTGTTTGCAATTCTCTAACGTACAAAACGTTTTTGTCATTCGATGCAAAAAATTTCCCGATTTTTCACACACAGAACCAATGGCGTCGGCTCTTATGAAATTTTCGCAGCGAGCAGTGGCGCCACTCGTCCAGACACCACATCGATTTTGTCACATTACTGTTACTCTACATACGATATGACTGGTGTATGGAGGTTGGACTCAACCTAAAGCCTACGAAAACAGTCATCGTCCCCTTTACCAGACGAAATAAGTTACAAAGGATGAAACAAATATGGCTCTCAGGGACCCTACTAGAAACGAGTCAGGAGGTCAAATACCTGGGGGTCACATTTGACAGCAGACTTAACTTTGGCACCCATGTGCAAAATACGATATTAAAGTGCTCCAGGGCGATTTATACATGTCGTAGCATTGCCGGCAAATCATGGGGTACATCTCCAAAGATACTAAGATGGTTATATCTAATGGTAGTAAGACCCATGTTAACCTATGGAGTGGTAGCATGGGGTGATAGGGATCGGCTGACCACCGTGAAGAAACAACTACAGAAGTTGCAAAGAATGGCCTGCGTATTTATGACAGGAGCCATGCGCACCCGCCCAACAATGGCCCTTGAAGCCTTAATGGAGCTCACACCACTCCACCATATCATAAGGCTCAAGCAGAAAGCCACGCTTCTAAGGATATCGGCAGAAGGAGTTGGGGGCAACCATATCCTAGGCCCAACTCCTCTCAAACGAACTGCCCCTGCTGATGAAAACTCTAGATGAAGTCCATCCCATGAAACCGCACACAATAAAATGGTACACCGACGGATCACTCACGAATCAGGGCACTGGTCTTGGAGTGGGTGGGTCCTCGGGGAATCCTGGAAACGCACACCAGCATATTTCAGGCTGAGGTGTGTGCGATAGGGAGATGTTCGGATTTCAACATAGAACGTAACTATCGGAATACGGATATATCCATCCTATCCGATAGTCAAGCAGCATTGAACGCCATAATGGGGACTAAAATTACATCGAAGGTAGTCCATGAGGTTCGTTCGAAGCTAGACCTGCTCGGGACTCACAACAGGCTCACCCTGAGATGGGTCCCGGGCCACAGGGACATAGGGGAAACGAGCGGCGTGTCCGGTGTGGTGGTGTTGCCCAGGACAGGAACTCTCCTTCCTCTACGGCGCTGGCGCCTATGCCTCGCGGCGTTCGGTGCTGGGAGCGGTGGTCTGAGTATCCCAGCCATCGGTCTCCCATGCCTCACAGCCGGAGTTCTGTGTGCCTGTGGCACTCTCCCTATTTGTTGCTGGAGCAGCACGGTGTGGAGGATGTGTGAGGCTATACATTGAAAGGCGGCAACACAAGCGCCTTGTCGGTACGATCAACATTACCGCACCCGCTGTTTGTCCGGGACTGCTTATTTTACGAGGAATCTCGTATTATTCGCAGCTAACCTCCCCGGGTGGAGGCCGTTCGCTATCCGCAACCCGCGACCCGCCTGGTGGCCTCAGCTCAGCCCCATCCGAACCATCCCACAAGTTCTTAGACCGGGGAGTGCGTCTTTACTTGTTGAAGAATTGAGAGCAACTTAACATAGGAGAATACAATGCAGAAAAATAACACAATTCATGTGTGACCAGAACTTCGATATTAATCGATGTAGCGAATACTTAAGAATTAATCGTTGCTGTGATATTCAAACATATTTCAACAATATATATATAAGCCAAATTATTGTCCTCCTACCCCGGTAGGGGTACTCTTCGGTAAGCACTGATAGACAAAGCAGGCAGCAGTGTCTCCATTTTTGTTCCGCGATCAATCGTTCCAACGACAATCAATTTGAAGATTAGTGCAAAAGTTAAAATTAATTTATATTTTTAATTATTTAATTTTTTATTTTTTTATTATTAATTAAACAAATAGAATTGATAACAATCTAAAATAACTTCTATTGGAAAATATAGGTATATTTAATTTTTCAATTTCTTTTTCTTAATTTTTTTACAAAAAAACAAACCAAACAAAAAACGATATATCGAGAACACGATTTTCACGATTGACCAGGGGCAGCGGTAAACGAATCCATGATGGATTTGCTTTTGCATGGCGAGTTCTTTGCGAGCGGTTTGAACACAAGCGGCTTTTAGTAAACAGCCAGCTTAAAATCCTCTCAATGTGCCTGTTGCTACCGTCAAGACGGGAACTTCCCGTAAGAGAGGATGGGAGGCTGATAACAAGCTCACAGTCCCATCCGAAAATAGCAAGGTCTCAATATACCTCTAAATTTTTGAATACCTTTGGGATCAATGTAACCTCAAAGACGGAAACGTGTAACCTCTGTCAAAAGGCAAATCCAGGAAAGAAGAGCGCTCACAAAGCAACAACAGCTGTTTATGAACTGCTTCGCTATAGATCATCGAATAAAAGACTGCACAACTATACATAACTGTTATACGCGCAAAGGCCGCCACAATTCACCTGTATATAGAGGCGGCCCACCGACCCAAAGCATTTCGAACGACCCAAGTACACGTAAAAATATACAGTCCACCCCGTCTCCGGCTCAATCAAACCGTCCAACACAATTCCACAAAGTTCTTCAAGAGACCTGCTAAGACATCCACTGGCGGAGCCATCCTTATTTCGTAACTCGCAGGAGCGGATATCATTTTATCTATATTATCGATCAAGAGACTATTTTCGGCTGGATTATAACCGGCCCAATTTCAAAGCCTCCATCCAACAGAATGTATTCCTTTTCCTCTCAAGTTTCGATAGATGCCGAAATTAATCCTGAGAAGCTTCTTACCAAATTTTGGAAGGTGGAGGATCTTCCAGCGAAGCTGGTAAAGGAATCCGACTCTTTTATGAGATGCATTTTGTTGGTACGACATCGAGGAACGAGAACGTCAGATACGTCGTCACACTCGCCATTTCGTACTTCTGATCACATATCCTTGGCACATTCCATGTCTATGTCGCTTGCTCAATTCTAAGTAACGAGAGCCGTTTAAGCAAACGAATCTCTCAAAGAGCAATACGACTCAGTTATTCAGGAGTATATAGACTTACGGCATATGCGCCGAGTCCCTCGACAAGATAGCTCAAATAACTATTACGTCCCCCATCATACTGTCTTCAAATCGTCTTATTTGCGAATCGAATCCATTTACTAAGTGGAAACAGCATGAATGGCATCCTTCATCCAGGACCTGTTCGTAAGTCTGATCTAACAGGTCAGATCCTGAGGTGGCGATTCTTTCGCTACGTTTTCAACGCCGACATCACCTAAGATGTATCGATAGACCAGAGTCCATCCAAAGCATCACACCCTTTCAGAGAATTCTCTTTTGTAACAAGAACCAAAAGATGTGCGATTATGAACTAAGCTTAGTAATGTTTGGAGTGACTTTTATAGTCATACGAGTTCTGCACAAACGTGCAAAGGATGTTATATTCAATTCACATAAATGATTCGTTCGTGCCTGACGAACGGGTAGTCAAAGAGTCGTTCACAAAACGCCAAGCCTTCGATCTAGCAGTGTGGCATGCCCTCTCATTATCCGAGCGAAGATCCTCATGCAGCGAATTTGGCTCAAATATCTTGACTGGGACGAGCCTCTTCCAAATGACCTTCTATCAATTTGGTAAGAGTTTCTCACGAAAGTTCCATCGGAAAGGAATGTTGCAGTACTATGGTTTCTGCGATGCTTCCCAACGTTCATACGGTGCTGCAATCTATGTGCATATCGAGACCAATGGCAAGGTCTCCATTCATCTAACGGCAAAAACAAAAGTTGCACCAGTGAAGACAATTTCCTTGCCTTGTCTAGAGTTGTTTGGTGCTGTTCTTTGGCAGAATTCACTTTTTGCTCGCCTTCCACAATTTCCATCCCATCTTTTCGAGTCATATTTCCAAACAGATTCAACACTTTAGTTAGTTTAAACAATAAGCCCCATGTAAATGCACAACCGTTGTGGCTAACAGAGTGACTAAGGTCACGCATTCCTTCGATGCCGCTAAATGGTTTCATGTTCGCTCTGAACATAATCCAGCTAAACTGGCTAGCAGAGGACTGTCTCCAAAGGACCTAGCAACCGCTAGTCTGTGATGGCATGGACCAGAATGGTTATAACTGCCTCAAGATGAATGGCCATCCCCAGTTGAGGCAATCCATGAGAAAGACCTGGACAAGGCACAGTCAAATGCAACCTGTCCAGGTCGCCACCAATGCAAAGCTTCTCGAGAGATTCTCTGGACTCGATAGAGCGCTCCGATTTATGGCTTTTCTGCGCATTTCGCTTTATTAAGCGAAAGACATAATACTCAGCGCATAGAGTTCCAACATCAAGCAGGATCAGCAACTTTAATCTGTTTTTTTTTTACCAAAAAGGGATTATGCGAGCCTGCGTTCGTAAGGGCATCTGAGTCGTTAAGCTATGATAAGAAACATCCAATTATCATTCCGTACGCATTTTCCTTCTCCGTTTTTTGGCTCAATTTACCCAAGAAATAGAAGATCCACACCCAACTCACGGGGATTACCAGTCGAAAGATCAACTTGTTCGCGTCCCTTTACGCATACAGACGTTGATTTCGACGGAACTCTCGACGTAAAGAATTACACAGGTCGCGTCTGCCTCATCAGAAAAGGTTGTTCTGTGTCTTCGTATGTTTCACTACGAAGACTATCCATCTAGATGCCACATCTGATCTCACAACTGAAAAATTCCTGGTGGCTTTTTCTTGCTTTATTTTCAGCAAATGTATTCCGATAACGGCAAAACATTCGTTGGAGCCTCAAGATCCTTCGTCGGACTTCCTGGAAGCAAACTAAGTACGAGGTGTGTTCAAAAAGTATCGCGAATTTTGTGTTTTTTCAGATAAAGTTGAAGCATACTTTTTTTTGGCAGCGACTTCGATATTAATATTGGAGCATGCTTTTGGGCTGTGCTTTAATTTTGATCAACAACTTAAAAGCCCACTACAAAATTCTTCCGCTCATTGTAAGAGCGATCAAACAGTAGTTTTTTTTTATCTATGTCTTTCATCACTAAATTGCGGAATTATGCACCTGTAATTGTACACGATTTTTTTTTCTCGCATTTAACACACTTTAACTTCGAAGGTGTGTTCAAAGTATCGCGAATTTTGTGTTTTTTCAGATAGTATTTATTTATTCATGAATATCTATTTTGTCCCCTTCAAAGTAATCCCCATGAGATATTATACACTTGTGCCAACGGTTTTTCCAATCTTCGAAGCCTCTTCAAAAATCCTTTTTTTTTATCTTGTTCAGCTCCTCCTTCGATCCCGTCTTTATCTCGTCAAGCGTAGCGTAACGTCTTTTCATGGGCCTATTCAGTTTAGGGAGCAAGAAAAAGTCACAGGGGCCAGATCTGGGGAATACGGTGGCTGCGGCATCATTAGTGTGTTGTTTTGGCCAAAAAGTCGCGCACAAGCAACGATGTGTGAGCAGGGCGTTATCGTGGTGCAAAAGCCAATTTTTGTTCTTCCACAAATCCGGGCGTTTCTGGCGGATTGCTTCGCGCAAATTGCGCATAACTTGCAGGTAATATTCCTTATTGACCGTACTACCATGTGGCTAGAACTCATGATGCACCACGCCCCTGCAATCAAAGAAAACTGTCAGCAAAACTTTCACATTCGACCGAACTTGGCGCGCTTTTTTCGGTCTTGGTTCGTGCGGCAGCTTCCATTGAGATGATTGAGCTTGGTTTCCACGTCGTAACCATAAACCCACGATTCGTCACCAGTTATGACCCTCTGGAGCAAATTTGGGTCGTCGCGGACAGAGTCCAACATCTCATTAGCAATGTTCATGCGATGCTGTTTTTGGTCGCAATTGAGCAATTTTGGTACGAATTTCGCGGCGACCCGTCTCATGCCCAAATCATTGATAAAAATCGAATGGCATGAGCCAATCGATATGTCTAGCTCCTCAGCAACTTCTCTAACGGTGATTCGACGATTGGCCAATACCATTTTCTCCACTTCATTAATTTTTTCGTCTGTTGTTGAAGTGCTCGGGCGTCCGGCACGCTCTTCGTCGTTCACATCTTCTCGGCCTTCTGAGAACATTTTGTACCACCGATAAACGTTGCTTCGGTCCAAGGTAACTTCTCCGTATGCCACAATCAACATTCGAATGCATCCGCGCACTTAATTTCGTTTTTCACACAAAATTTGATACAGGTTCTTCGATCCATTTTTTTGAACAGGTAAAAATCGAAGACGATCCAAAACATGTGCAAGCAAAGCAATTAAGTGAACATTCAAAATGGCCGAGCTTGTCGGCATAAGTGAGAGACATGAGTACCAACATAACGCTACAAAAAAATCGAAATTCGATTATACGTAACCCGCGAAAATTCAAAATTCCTGATACTTTTTGAACACACCTCGTATAATTAGCGAAACTTTTTCTGGCAGTTTAATCCTTCCAGCGCTACAGGGATGTGAGGTGTATGCGAAGCCGGCTTACAAAGCTTTAAGGGACTTATTTACAACTCCACCTCACCACTGAAATACCAATATTAAAACTTGCCTTAATTCACGGTTAACTAGCGCAATGTTCAAAGATCCGCCAGATATATTGGCCCTAAGTCAAAGCCACTTCCTAATTGGTGGCCAAATTGATTCTCCTTCCTTCTTTTTTTCGCAGAATCCAAATAATACCCACTTCCTCTTATTTATTGCATACCCTTGCACCTTTTTTCCATTCATCGAATTTTTAATTTTTTTGAACACGCTTTCCGGCAAACCAACCGTGTCGAATTACCCTATGTCCAACGTGTCCACGAGTTGCGGAGAAAAGATGCCCACCTGCACAGAGATCCGCCATATGCAGGTAAGGTTGATTAATATCGGAGTGGCGAAACCATGACTCGGTCCTTTGCCAGGGACAAGGCTATGGAAACAGACCATGTCCGAAGTTCAGGGCACGAGTCTTAGCTAGCATCGCTACATTGCGGACAACTGTAAATCAATCGGCACCCTCGTGCCTCCTTCTCCCTTCAGTTGAGAAATTTTTGCTAACCAAGCATTACTTCCTTGGTTAAAAAAAAAAAGCATTGCAAACTAGTAACTAAATTGTATGACAAATAGATATACAAAATTGTATATTATTATTATTTACATTATTACATTTATTTCTTCTTGATTTTTCACAATTAACTGATGCTCAGAAACAAATTTTATAGAAGCTGATAAAAGGTTGGCATGGCCGAAGGGACTGAGAAGACTATTGTTTTTTTTTTATGCATCAATTTATTTAAACATTAATTAACCTATTGCAAGGCTATAAAACATTGATTTGTAAAGGTATGAATAAAAAATAGCAGTGAATTAAAATCTATAACGTAAACGTAGAACTAGTCTTAGCAGATAATAGATAACATTAAATATTACATTTGTAGCACATTAATTCAACGCCCAACAGTCCAGAGGTCGCTGGTGTGGAGGCGCTTCAACCGCCTGCGCGTTGTATTTGACCCAATTGTGCAGGCCAAAGGGTTGACGTGGTTGTGCAACCGGTCATTATACCGACTCGTATGTCTGTTAATTTGTTGTCTGACTGTCGGCGGAGCGATGTCGTTGTGCAGCGTCCTGTTACTCAAGTATGGTGGAGCACCACAGATGTCTCTGAGCACCTTGTTCTGCAAGACTTGAATTTGGTTTATCCAAGATTTTGCAGCTGTGCCGCAAAATGGAATCCCATATGTCCATGTGGGTACATGTGGGTGATGCTCCTGTACACCAGCAGCTTGTTGCTCAAGCTGAGTTTGCTAGATGGCCTCAGCAACCAGTTGAGTTTCGTTTTTTTTATCTACACGCTGCTGCCGTGATATGGATGTGTTTGCGGCAGGTAAGTTTCCTGTCAAGATACATACCCAGGTAGCGAACATGGTTCTCCTGAGGTATGAGCATGTTGTTGAGTCGAACAGTTGGACAGTTACCATTCCTGAGCACAAATGTGCAGTGCTGTGACTTTGCTCCCGTTGACGCAGATCTTCGACCGGTTGGCCCAAGTACTAAAGCCATACAAGAACCTCTGCATAATCGCAGCTGCTCTAAGCGAGTGGTGGAGTTAGCAAGGAACACAGTGTCATCCGCGTATGTCGCAAGCAGCGTATTTCTGGTTAGTGGGATCGGCAAGTCCGCGGTGTACAAGGTGTACAAAGCACGCCCAAGCCCACTACCCTGCGGTACACCAGCTCTAATGCGGCGGATGTTTGATCGTTCGCCCCTAACTTTTTACTGCCGACAGTCTTCCCAGAAATAGTTTTTCAAATATCTTGGAGAAAGTGGACTGCAAACTTATCGGTCGATATGACGAGACAAGATTATCCGGCTGGCCAGGTTTCGGAATCATCACAATCACAGCGCACTTCCACGGAGTGGGAAAGTGGTGGATGCGAAAACTAGAACGCTTGGTGCTCACTCCCTTCTCTGTGAGGGCCTTAGCAACTCTGCCGTCAATGCCATCATAGCCAGGGGCCTTAGTGGACTTAAGCCTGCGAATCTGTAAGCGGACCCCATTAAGGGCGATAGGTGTGATCGGTTGTACAGGATCGAGATCTGCATTTAAAATATTTCAGTATCCTATACCTGGCTGTGTGATGCAAGTGCAAAAGGCGTGAAGCGACCTTCCAGCTCATCCGCAAATGCACTGGGAAGACTGGTGACGAAACCCAGAAAAAATGCAGACTCTTGCCTTAGAGATGAATTTCTATCAATTCGCTAAATCTCTATTGACGTAGCAAGGAAATGTTAATACTTTTTCTAAATCGCGCCTCAACGGCGTCGAGTAAAGTTTTACTGATATAGTTTGACTGATATTCAACACATACCAGAATACACTTCATACCTTCGGTGCCAGAATATAAGCACAAACTGACTTTAAATATAAGTTTAGATTACATTTTTTAATTAAACAAATTATATTTGAATGTGCGTTGCCAGGAAACTTATTATCCGATCCTAAACTGAGGTCCCCAGAGGTTTACTTAGTGACTTTAGCTTCGATGCTCCGATATTATTCATTAATATGCATTTTAAATAATATTTAATTATTTTCAGCGGGACGATCGTGTTCGACCGGAAGACCAAGTTCTTATGAGGGCACTTCGTGATTTTAACATTCCCAAGATTGTAACCGATGACCTTCCGGTTTTCATGGGTCTTATTGGCGACTTGTTTCCAGCCTTAGATGTTCCAAGAAAACGTAACTTTGAATTTGAGTCAATTATTAAACGTTCGGCCATTGATTTAAAACTTCAACCAGAGGACGGCTTCATTTTAAAAATCGTTCAATTGGAAGAGCTGTTTGCAGTGCGTCACTCAGTGTTTATAATAGGATTTGCAGGAACTGGAAAATCTGAAGTATGGAAAACGCTTAACAAAACATATTTTAACCAAAAGCGCAAACCACACTACAACGATCTTAATCCAAAGGCGGTGACAAATGATGAGTTGTTTGGAATTGTTAATCCAGCAACCCGAGAATGGAAAGACGGTCTATTCTCCATAATAATGCGCGATCAAGCTAATTTGGGCGGATCGGGTCCAAAGTGGATTGTACTTGATGGAGATATTGATCCTATGTGGATTGAAAGTCTAAACACGGTTATGGATGATAACAAAGTCCTAACCTTGGCTAGCAATGAGCGTATTGCGTTGAGCAAAGAAATGCGTTTGCTTTTTGAAATTGCATCGCTTCGAACGGCAACCCCAGCTACAGTGTCACGTGCTGGAATTCTGTATATAAATCCGCAGGACTTAGGATGGACACCATTCATACAGTCTTGGTTGGGTACACGTGCAAATTCAAGTGAAGTATCTACGCTTAATTTATTGTTTGATAAATACGTGCCGCCATTACTTGAAATGTTCCGGGGACGTCTTAAAAGTATCACTCCTATTTCCGATATTGCGAGATTACAAATGACGTGCTTCCTGTTGGACAGTATGTTGACCCCACAGAATGTCCCTCATGACTGCCCTAAAGACTGGTATGAAATTTATTTTGTCTTTAGTATTATTTGGGGATTTGGATCATCACTTTATCAAGATCAAATCATTGATTGGCGAAATGAATTCAGCAAGTGGTTTCAAAATGAGTTTCGAGCTGTTAAGTTTCCATCATCAGGAAATATATTTTCTTTCTATATTCACAATGAAAACAAAAAATTCTTACCATGGACAAACCTTGTGCCGAGTTTTGAGCTGGATACTGATCTCCCACTACAATCCAATTTGGTAAATTCGGCCGAGACAACCCGCTTACGATTTTTCATGGATACATTGATTGAAGAAGATCATCCTTTAATGTTGATTGGGCCCTCAGGATCGGGCAAAACAATATTGATGAATGCTAAATTAACCACTTTACCAACAGAAAAATTTGCACTTACCAATGTCCCTTTCAACTTCTATACCACATCCGAAATGTTGCAACGTATATTAGAAAAGCCTCTCGAAAAAAAGGCTGGTCGCAATTATGGTCCAATTGGAAACAAAAAAATGATTTATTTTGTAGATGATATAAACATGCCCGAGGTTGACAAGTACTTTACAGTACAGCCACATACTCTTATTAGGCAGTTCATGGATTATCACCACTGGTATGATCGAATTAAAATGACTTTAAAAGATATTCATAAATGTAATTTCGTGGCGTGCATGAATCCGTCTGCAGGATCTTTTACCATAAATCCGAGATTGCAAAGGCACTTTTGCTCATTTGCAGTAAAGTAAGTTGATTTTTAACCACATCTGAACAATTTATAATGTTTATATTTATTTCACAGCCAACCAAGCCAGGAAGCATTATTCCATATTCTTTACTCTATACTCTCTCAGCACTTGGAAAATCCACAGCACAAGTTTGATAAAACAATCATTAAAGAATGTACAACTCTTGTCAATACAGCCATCGCCCTACATTTGAAGGTAGTCAGTTCATTTCTTCCCACAGCATTGAAATTCCATTATAATTTTAATCTACGCGACCTAGCCAACATTTTCACGGTAAGTTTAAAATATTTGTTATGTTATTTATTAAAATTGTAGTCTGGTTGATAAAGAATTAAAGAGGTCTATCCCACTAGTCAATATAACCGTGTCCGTATGTCTGCTTCAATAATAATATCTATATAACATTAGGTTCTTGAATGAACAACTTTTTTGCTGATCCACACAAAACTTACATAATTGTTATAATAAAAAATGTATAGATATTGAGGTATTTTCATAGAAATAGAAATGTTATCATTTCTAATAAAATTTGTCTAAAATGTACAAAGCCAAAACAACAACTGCGACTAATCTAACTCTAAGTAATCTTCGGCGTGCCTGAGATAACTTTTTTTCTTGGAAATATATAATTAAATCAAATTTAAATCTAGGGCGTGTTATATGCCAATAATGAGACATGCACCAATTTTAATCAAATGATACGCATGTGGGTACATGAATGTTTCCGTGTATATGGCGATAAGCTTGTGGACCAGACTGACATCGGGAACTTTAAGAAGATATTAGTTGAAGTAGTACGCAAGGGCATTGAAAGCGTCAGTGAGGATATTATATTTGCCAAACCTCACATTTATTGTCACTTTGCGAAAGGACTTTCAGATATTAAATATATGCCTATACCTAATTGGGACCGACTAAAAGCATTATTGGAAGAAGCACAAATGCGATACAATGACTATGTAGGTGTTATGAATTTGGTGCTCTTCGACGATGCCATGTCTCACGTGTGCCGGATCAGTCGAATTTTAGAATCATCCAGAGGATATGCATTACTCATTGGAGTTGGGGGCTCGGGAAAGCAATCGCTCACGCGCCTGGCATCTTTTATCTCTTCCCTGGATGTATTTCAAATTCAGCTAACAAAAGATTATAGCGTAAATGACCTAAAATCCAATATTGCCTCCTTGTACTCAAAGGCTGGAGTCAAAAACACAGCATGCTGCTTTCTTATGACTGATTCAGAGGTAGCTCGTGAACAGTTTCTGGTTCTTGTTAATGATCTGCTGGCATCGGGTGATATACATGAACTTTTTCCCGACGACGAAATGGAAAACGTCATTGTGGCTGTGCGTAACGAAGTCAAGCAGCTTGGTATTATTGACAGTCGTGAAAACTGCTGGAAGTATTTTATTGAGAAAGTACGAAGTCTCCTTAAAGTAGTCCTCTGTTTCTCACCTGTTGGCGCTACCCTTCGAGTACGGTCAAGAAAATTCCCTGCTATTGTTAATTGTACTACCATAGATTGGTTCCATGAGTGGCCGCAACAGGCACTTGAGTCAGTGTCGATGCGTTTTCTTTCTGAGATAACAGTACTGCCAATTGAGTTAGCGCCCTCTGTTTCAATGTTCATGGCCTATGTTCATAAAACTGTAAACGATATCTCTGAACTGTATCTAGCCAATGCAAAGCGCTATAACTACACCACTCCAAAATCTTTTTTGGAGCTTATTTCCCTTTACTCGAAACTTTTATATGAAAAAGTTAATGCCAATTTGGACCGCTGTTCTCGATTAGAAAATGGTTTGATTAAACTAGCTAGTTGCACAAAAAGAGGTAGATGGACTACAAGATGTACTTAAAGTGCAGGAGGTTGAGCTTAAAGTTAAAAATCAGGAGGCAGACAATCTGATTGTCGTTGTGGGAACCGAGAATGAAAAGGTTTCAGTAGAGCGGGCCTACGCTACTAGGGAAGAAAAGAATGTTCGTCAAATTGAAGAAGATGTTGGGGCAAAAGCAAAATTATAGGAGGAAGACTGGAAAGCACAGCCAGCTCTTCTAGCCGCCCAGGAAGCGCTTAATACACTAAATAAAAATAATTTGACTGAACTTAAATCATTTGGATCACCACCAGATGCTGTTGTTAGTGTCTGCGCTGCTGTATTAGTATTATTTTCTATTAATGGTAAAATACCCAAAGATCGCAGTTGGAAATCGTCCTTGTAATGATGGGTAACGTGGATAAATTCCTCGACAACTTAATTAATTACGATAAAAAGCACATATCGATGTTATAAAAGCCTTACAGCCTTACATTCAAGATCAAGAATTTAACCCGGAAAAAATAATATCAAAATCATCAGCAGCTGCTGGTCTGTGCTCATTGGAGTTATCAATATAAACCGATTCTATGATGTTTATCTTGTGGTCGAACCCAAAGAACGAGCTTTAATCGAAGCGGAAAAAGAATTAACTGATGCAAGAAAAGTTAACAGCCTTAAATCAACGACTCAATGAGCTTGAGCAAGAATTGAATATTCTACAAATGAAATTCGACGACGCAATGGCAAAGAAACAGAAGTGTCAAAGATGAAGCCGACAAAACGGCTTTTACAATCGATATTGTAATCGATTAATTGGTGGACTAGCAACAGAAAAGGTGCGATGGACAGCGTCGGTGAAAAAGTAATGTTTAAGTTTATAATAGTCTAATAACTCGAATTCTAAAACCTATTCTTATCAACAGTATTATGTTGGGAATTAGACAATTACGGAGACATACTTATTATATCATGCTTTATATCCTATGTGGGATGTTTTACACGAGCCTATCGCACTGAATTGAACAGAAGATGTGGATGCCTACTTTTAGAAACATGCAGGTAAATTAATAAAAGAAATTATAGGCCTAACGCAGTCTGGCTGTTTTTTCCTAACATTAAATCATCTTAAATGTATGGTGCAAAGAATAGTGGCCATGGGGAATTCGTTACCAAGCCTTAATATAGCCCTTCCCGTTTATCTGTCTTACCGAATGAGCATGACCATAAAATGATTAGCGAAGTTAAAATTGAGAACTGTGGAAGAACAATGGACGAAGTGACTAAAAGTCAGATGTTCACATTTAATATTTAATGAGATATATGGACTTATCGATTTTCACTATCAGACGGAAGGACATACATGACATGAAAGCATGAAAGACATCACACAAAACCAACATCGTACAGCAGCGAAAAAAATAATATTAAAATAATTAGAGTATCAATTTTTTTAAATATTAATATTTTTATTAATTAGTATTTCCCCAATACGCTAGGGTAGTTTTGTCACGGAATTCTTTATTATATTTTTTATTTTAGTTGGAAGTGAAAGGGCCAAAAAGTAGCAAAATATAATATCACTACTTCTGCATACTGAGTAGATATCGTATTTTTAAGAGATTAGACTTTGATTATCTTATTATTATTGGTTTTATTTATTATTTCAATCATTAAATTTTAATAAAGTCCAAAATTAATTGCACTACATTGGAAAAGCGAGAAACTGTTATAAAATTATTTTGGATGATTCTAAAGAGAAAATGATCGATTGATTGTGCGTTTGACTAAAATAATACGACCTAGTTTACATCAGAAGTCTAATTCGCGAAATCAAAAACAGATCCTGTCAAGACAGCAAATAGGCTTTAAAAATATTTAATATAACTGCGATAGTGCGAATAGTTCGATAATGAACTTAATTTAAAACCGAGCACCACAAGAAAGTTTTCTCTCTTAAACGCGAAACTTGTTGTCAAGCGCATGATGCTCGCAACGGAACATCTAAATTGGCCAGTTGAATAATTTGTTATTATTATTATTGGGAGGGGGATTGCACCGCGACCTACACAATCTATTGTGCCCTCTGATCCCATAGCTCTTCCGTTAGCTCTAGTTCCCGCACAAATGTGAGCATTTTTGTTGGGATGAGGTCTTCTATGTCTCTGAAATTCTTCTGGCACATTGTTCAAGAGATTACTCTTCATGCGGATGAACGATAATAAGAACATGCAAATGTATATTTCAACTAAACTAAAGAGAGTGCAAAAAAGACAAAGTAGGCAAAAGAGCCGAAACAGAAAAATTAATTGTTACAATTGCGATAAAATTAGCCATATTTCTGCAGAATGTAGGTCCAAGACGAACGAAGACAATGTAAAAGGAAGAGACGAAACATCTTTTCACGTTGCTAAGTGCAAAAAAAATGAACGTCAGTGGGGTGCTTAGATAGTGGCGCCACAGCTTATATTTGCGCAAATCAAAATATGTTTAATTCGTTTGAACAATTCACTAATACAGTCACAATTGCTGGTGAAAAGTGACTAGAAGTAATCGGATGAGGACTCGTCATGATTAGTACGGAATCGTCAAAAGTAAATTTTACAAATTTATTTCGGTGAGCAGAGCAGTCAAAAATAATTATTATTATTGATTATTGCAAGTCATAGAAGCAATTTATTTCTGTGCGAAATAACCAAAACAATAAATGCAGTCTTCCTAAGTGGAAATGGCGAAAGTGGCAGTAATGAGGACATTATAAAATGGCATAAGAGATATGGACATCTGAACATGCAAAGCTTTAAAAAGTTAAATAATATGAAATTGGTGCGTGGAGTGAACTTCAACAGCACAAGCGAATTTGACTGCCTATGCTTATAGCGTAAGTGTTTGCGAAACCATTAAATATGTGGGTCAGCAAAAGGACCTCATACCTCATACATAGTGATGTTTGCGGCCCTATAAACATATGTTCAAACGGAGGATCACGTTACTTTGTTACCATGATTGATGATAAATCGCGATATGCTCACGTATATTTTATCAAAAATAAATCAGAAGTTCTAAATGTGTTTAAGAACTATAAAAACATCGTGGGATGTCAAACGGGAAAACGGATCAAAGTACTTCGCAGTGACAATGGCAGAGAATATGTGAACAACGAGTTTGATATATACCTACCTATATACTCGTATACGTACCCAAAAGCTGTGATACAGAGTACGCCATATGAGCTATGAACAGGGCGGAATCCATCAGTTGGCCACCTTCAAATGTTTGGGTGATTGGCGATAACGTTGGACAATACACAGAATCGGAATTTTAGACCGAAAGATATAGAATACATACTGGTTGGCTATGCAGGTCAACCTAACGCATATCTCCTCTATAATAGCACCAGTGGTAAAATTATCGAAAGTCGTGATTTATGTATTGTTGAGTCAACATCAGAATCAAGTGCAGTTGTATACCCACGTTCCCCGATTTTAATTGCAACAAGGTAATTGCAAAAGTGCAGTCCAATAGAAGCAGCAGCAGAGCCAGCAGCAGAGGTTGCGGCGAAGATGCGGTAACACCGATACCAATAAAGAAAAGTAACCGGCTGCACAATTTCAATTTTCTGAGCAGTGATGACGTCATACACCAGAAACTGTGGAAGATGCATTGGAAAGTCCATAGGCGATCGAATTGCAAAAGGCCATGCCACAAGAATTCGGAGCACTGAAAGTGAAGAATAGAACTTGGGAACCAGCCGAATTACCATCCAATCATAAGGCGATCGGATGCAGATGCTCTTTGCACTAAAATGTGATAAAAATGGCACCATAGAACGTTACAAGGCCATGCTTGTGACGGATGTGGAACAAGAAGCAGAACGAGATGATGACAAAAGTAGGTTTTTCGGCCTGTCCAAGCGTGCTGTGTGGCACAAACAAAATCACATATGATTGAATTGAAAGTCGTTCACTGGATACGCATTCATTCTTGGAGGTAGCGCATTCTCGTTTAAATTTTCAGACCAAGCCCACACCCGCCGCATATCTTCCACAATTTATAAGCCAGAGTCACCAAATTTTAAGAGTATGTTACTGGTAACTTCCTTTAGCGATCGCTAATAAATTTGATGACCACGCCCACTCCCCACTCCGACTCCTTAAACTAAAACACCAGTTAGTATAAATCGATAAAACCATATATCTCACACAATTTGAAAGCAATATTCACGTTGCTAGTAACACCCATTCAAAAATCGAAATCGTATCTAATAATTTTTTCGGCCACGCCCTGTCCAGCCCCCAAAATTTGCAAAATCAGTATTTCTTGGTTACACCCATCCTGTTTTTTACTACCTGTTGTCAGCTTTTATTACGTATGGTATCAGAGTGTTATGTAGTCGGTACCGGAGCGCATACTTAATGCCCAGCTCTCCCAGATAATCTACGTTTTGCCTCAGTGATGCGCAATCAATCAGAGATACCGAACTAGTTTGTCCGATTTTTGAGGCAGCTTATAACCTATGTTATGTTAGGAACTACATACATATATAGCCATTGCACATATGAATGTATATATACATATATGTACATATATGTATATTTATGGATGTGCACACGAAATGCTCATATGAATGCTTAAAATGTTAAAGGCGCCGAGATCCGGCCAAACAGACCCGACAAAAGGTGGCAAACAAAGGCCTATTAAAGGAGCGGCGCAGGACAAGGCGGGAGTCGGTGCGAAGTTATGAAGCGGGTCTGTGCGAATCTATGAAGCGAATCTGTGCAAATTTAAAAAGCGTTGTAACATAGTGCGCCGATGGATTCGACGCTATCGAAATACGAGGAACAAGGATCACGCAGGATATTAAGGTCTTGAAATTATGTGAGAGGCGTGTATCCTTGCCACGCTTGAATTGTGACAACAGAAGACATCTGAGGCTTGGCCTGTGATTAGCCGGAGAATGTGATTCGCGAATCTTGAATCCCAAGAGTACTAGGGACAATCTTGAGGAAACAAAGGAAACCGCTAGACCTGGTGAGCATCAGGAGGGCTATACGAAATCTCTGTCGGGCAGGCCGACATCTTGGACTTGCATAACTGGCGGGCGGAGTAACTTGCGCACAGGAGCTCTAATTGAATCTAACCAAGTATATCTATGAAATGTGAGACAGCACTGAGCAAACATTAAGTGAACTACTAAGACTAACAGTGAACAAGTATCCTTTTCTAGAGTGTAAGGTGCAATCAAATAAAACCATTTTGAATATATGTATATATAACACGGTGTTGTTAAATTATTGCAAACGCAATCAAATATAAATTTGATGCACGAATGCTCAGCTCGACTGAGTTTTAGCTCAACTAAAATACTCTCGAACAAAAGATTCGTTACAAAAAAATTGTTCGGGTGTGGGTGTATACTCTTGAAAAGGTGTAGTGCTAAAATGTGGATCAGAATTCCAAGTGGAATTAACTGGAACATTGCATGCTATGCGCAGACAATTTGGAGAGTGGGTGTATATACACGAAAACAGATAACCATCTAGCACAAGATTAGAGGAATTAGAAGGCGATTCATTGCAGACAATCATTTGCCAGAGAAATCGAACATGTTGCGGATGCGAGAGATTCGACGAAGAGGAGTATCCATAAAGGAGCAAACGGCACCGACTATGTCCCAGGAAAACCCCAAAGTAGGGAAACAAGTCCGGACATGGAATTTTTGCTTCGACGGCACCACTGAGCTTTTTGGAATTTCTGGATCAAGTCAGAAGTGGTAAATAGCCATGCCCGAACTACTCCAGGGAATGGCTCTTAAGTGGTATATTGCCAACAATCGGAACTAGACGAGATAGGTCGTATGCTCTTTAAAGCTTTCAGAAGTACTTTTTACCAGGAGACTACTTCAAAAACTTGAAGGACGAAGTAAACGGAATTCGGCAAGTGATTCACGAGCCATTCAAGTTGTATATGGTGGAAATGCAGATGCTCATGCGGCCACGGCATTACAATTTAAAATAATAGCCCTCCGGACTTACGAGTTTACGCCAGGAATTATCAATTCAACAATTTGTGAATTGATGCATTTGGGTTCGAGGAGCTCGAATCTGATAGAGAAAAGCTGAGACAACCCAGCCGCATGGAACAGATGAGCTACAACACACAACAGTGAATGCATTTGGAGCCACCATGACGACGGAGTCACCACAAATGCGTCAGGACTACACATTATAACCAAAGGCAGATCGATCAGAGACATAATCGACGACGATTTATGGCAATGGCTAATAACGGAAATACGCACAACAATGTGTATCATGAGCGTACCGAAGCTGACGCGAGACCCATATAAACACATATAAACTATACAGTGAGGTATCCGGTATCCGCCACCGAGGGGGAGCCGGAGCCGGACAGGACAGCCCCAAGACGTTAATGGGAAGCTTACACGTCGAGGGAGCGCAACTGTCAGTACACGATTGTCCATAACCACAACAGTTGTAAATTGGAAGCATTTGAGGATATAAATGCAAAATCGCCTATAACTGATAATCGAATTGTCGTGATGATCGGCTAACAGCGTTATTTCACTAAAAACCCAAGATACAAGCCCAGATAAGCAAACAGGCAGACGAACTATTGGCCAAAGGATGCATACATAAAAGATTCATATCCTCTGCCCAGAGTACATCATATCTTAGACAAAGTAATACCATTAGGATTCAATTCGGCACCAGCCATATTTCTGAGGGCCCTCGATCGCTTGATTGGACCTGATATGATGTCACATGCTTCTGCATATTTTGATGACATCATTGTCATCGGAAACATGCGCGAGGAACACATGAGAGAAATGTACCGACGGTTGAGTGCAGCGAATCTGAGGATCAATGTAGACAAATGCGACTTCTTCCAGAAGAAACTTAAATACCTTGGCCATCAGGTGACCGAGAAAGTAGCCGCTATCGCCGAATTGAAGACCCTTGGAAACATCAAGGAACTCGGTAATACCTGGAAGTAGCATCAAGGTACGGTACCAGAGTTGTACACCCACTAACACACTTTTAAAGAAAGGTTCAAAATGGGAATGGACCGGATAGCCCCAAGATACTTTCGCTAAGCGACAGCTAAGCTGACAACGCACGTGCTGGCATACCAGACTTCTGAGGGACTGTTTGCGTGCAGACGGATACTAACAGTTATGGCTTTTGAGCGATACTGACCTAAAGCTCGACGGACGGCGAGCGGTTATAAAGAGTGCCTTGCACTAATATGGGGCATAAGGAAGCTAAGACTGTACTTGGAAGGATACCCTCATTGACATTACGGATCACGTGACAACTAAGTTGTGAGCTCCATCAAAATCCCATCAGGTAGGATCGCGAGATGGGCACTGGAACTGTAGCAGTTTGATTTTGATGATGAAATGATGAAATACAGAAAGGGAATCATTTAATAGGATTGAGATGCCCTATACCGATGTCCTATAACCCTGAATGATATGTTCCTATTAGTCTCTATATACTATAGAAAACATGATGGATCAGGCAAATAAAAATTTTAACTGGATACAAAAGATGCGGACGTACATAGCAAATACCAGGAAGTTTCAGACTACAGTGAAACTTCTATAGGCGTATTCCGCATAAAGGTAGAACTCCTGTTGTAGTATCCTGGAAACTCTGTGTGCCCACCGGAAAGAGACCGGAAGTCCTAAGAGAAACCACAGCACCGCCGCCGCAGGTCATACGGGTAGCAGGAAAACAATAGCCCGAACAGCTGCACGCTGTTATTGGCCAGTCTTATACAGAAACGTACAAGCATATGTCAAACGAAGTGAACGAGCAACGAGCATATGTCAACAGAATATGCCAAGTTTAAAACATTCCTAGAATATATTGGAGTCAAGCACCAATGCACTGCGCCTTACACTCTGCAAGAAACCACACGAAACGTGTAAATCGCACACTAAAACTATGATCACACAATGGATACCCAAAGATGTTGATTAGGCATTACCCGAACTGACACAATCTAGCACCGATATACCGAGGGTCATATCAAATTGTGTAGTGTACCAGGGTATTATTTCTTTTTGTATAATCTATTTTCTTTAGGATAACTTATGTGGTCTTTACTATTGACTGGCTGATGCAACTGCCAATTTAAACGGCCGTGTATTGTTGAGCTCGAGATGCGCACTCTCGGCTATGCTGGTACTAGCTCGCAGGATGTCGGGGTTCTTTCTTACTCAAGCAATACGGATGTACTCTGCCACATTTAAATAGTGCGCGCTTACAAAACAAGTAACCACTTGGGTTATGAAATTCAATTATCAATTACGGGAGACGCCGACACGTCCTATAACTATGCCGAGATGCTAGTCCTATTAGAGGGAACATCGATGGTAGTTGTCCTTCTTCTTTACCCACCCTACCATGATAATGATATCAATTTTGTTACATTATCCATTGGATGGACTCTTAAAATCCTACCACATTCTGTAAAAACCTAGCATGGATACTGACAGACGAATACTACTCCTTAGCTCCTCATTTTAAATTGCTTTCAAATTCATATATTCTTCCTGAACTTAATTCGGTAGGTTGTGAACATTACTCTTAATTTTATTTTCTGTTATATAATTGAGCTATAATCTATGAGTACATTTTCTCTTTTTTTCTTTATTAATTATTATCACTAATCAATTTAACTCCATTTTTTCAACATTTCTATATGGCTTCACGCTCAAATTCAACTTAAGAATGCATTACTTATATTTAAGGCTATATATATAAGCAAATAAGTTTTTAGATAACAGATATTACATGGCGTATTTGCTGTGATCAGTCCTTTTTTTTTATATATGTACTCGTATATGATTTTCCTTATTTACTAAGTAGGTCGTACATAACTAATTGTGTATGTGCCTACATTATATCTAGTTCATTACTAACTCTACGTTATATTTATTTATTAATTTTTTAAGTCGATGCGATCGTTGGGCCCAATATCTCGTCGACGCAGAGATGAAGCTGTTTGAAAAATTATTTAAAACATTAGGAAATATACATATTTATAAAATTATTATTTTATTATTATTAATACAAAAAAAAAGTTTGAAATCAAGTAATTCCGAGTTTATTATCAGCTAGTGCCAGATGACCTTAAAAGTTAATCTTATGAAAACGTGAATGATCAGTCAGCTGTGTGGTGCACGCGCCTACTTATTATTATTATTATTATTGGGGAAGGCACCGCGACCTATTAGATCTATTGTGCCCTCTTCTGAGCTTATAGTTCCTCCATCAGCCCCAACTCCCGTACCAACGTAAGGATCTTTGTTGGGTTGAGGTCTTCTATGTCCTTGCAATTCAAGACATGTGCCCCTACGATGCTGCTTCTTCTCCTAGCTAAGGCGACACATTCTGCTAGGATGTGCATCGATGATTCCTCCTCTCTTTCACAAAACCAGAGATCGCAGAGATCGCTACTGTATATACCCAATTTTGTCAGGTGAATCCTTAGTCTACATCGTCCTGTCAGTAGACCGGTAAGTTCCGGCTGTTCTGTCCCATGGTTATAATCTGTTTAAATCGAACAAGATTATAACCACCTAGGAGAATCTGGCTTGTCGGAGTCCCACTGTCTCCGACCAGCTCTGTTGCCGTCTCTGCCTCTCCTCGTTTCTAAGTTCCAGTCGTATAGCGTGCCTCCCTATGCCACAATACGGTTCTGGTCCTGTTGGGGCTTTCCTGCCCCCATTCTTGCTTGCTCGTCAGCCGCCTCGTTTCCCGCTATGTCCCTGTGGCCCGGGACCCATCTCAGGGTGAGCCTGTTGCGAGTCCCGAGCAGGTCTAGCTTCGAACGAACCTCATGGACTACCTTCGATGTAATTTTAGTCCCCATTATGGCGTTCAATGCTGCTTGATTATCGGATAGGATGGATATATCCGTATTCCGATAGTTACGTTCTATGTTGAAATCCGAACATCTCCTATCGCACACACCTCAGCCTGAAACATGCTGGTGTGCGTTTCCAGGGATTCCCGAGGACCCACCACTCCAAGACCAGTGCCCTGATTCGTGAGTGATCCGTCGGTGTACCATTTTATTGTGTGCGGTTTCATGGGATGGACTTCATCTAGAGTTTTCATCGGCAGGGGCAGTTCGTTTGAGAGGAGTTGGGCATCTTTATGGCGTAGGATATGGCTGCCCCCAACTCCTTCTGCCGATATCCTTAGAAGCGTGGCTTTCTGCTTGAGCCTTATGACATGGTGGAGTGGTGTGAGCTCCATTAAGGCTTCAAGGGCCATTGTTGGGCAGGTGCGCATGGCTCCTGTCATGCATACGCAGGCCATTCTTTGCAACTTCTGTAGTTGTTTCTTCACGGTGGTCAGCCGCGCCCTGTCACCCCTAGCTACCACTCCATGGGTTAACATCGGTCTTACTACCATTAGGTATAACCATCTTAGTATCTTTGGAGGTGTACCCCATGATTTGCCAGCAATGCTACGACATGTATAAAGCGCCCTGGAGCACTTTAATATCGTGTTTTGCACATGGGTGCCAAAGTTAAGCCTGCTATCAAATGTGACCCTCAGGTATTTGACCTCCCTACTCGTTTCTAGTAGGGTCCCTGAGAGCCATATTTGTCTCATCCTTTGTAACTTATTTCCTCTGGTAAAGGGGACGATGACTGTTTTCGTAGTATTTAGGTTGAGTCCAACCTCCGTACACCAGTCGTACTGTTATCCTTAGCCCTGACTGACTATGTCACAAAGTGATTCTTCAAATTTGCCTGATATTAAATCAAACGGATAGTCAAATGTAAATTATATATATATGTGTTTCCTAATATTTTAAATAATTTTTCAAACAGCTTCACTCTGCGTCGACGAACCTTGGGCCCAACGATCGCATCGACTTAAAAAAATAAATAAATAAAACGTATAGTTATAATGAACTAGCTATAATGTAGGCACATAAACAATTAGTTATGTAAGACCTACTTAGTAAATAAGGAAAACCATATACATATATAAAAAAAAAAAGGACTGATCCACAGCAAATACGCCATTTAATATCTGTTATCTAAAAACGTATTTGCATATATATATAAGCCTTAAATATAAGTAATGCATTCTAAAGTTGAATTTGAGCGTGAAGCCACATATAAATGTTTAAAAAATGGAGTTGAATTGAATAATAATAATAATTAATTAAGAAAAAAGAGAAAATGTACTCATAGATTATAGCTCAATTATATAATAAAAATAGAATTAAGAGTAATGTTCACAACCTACCGAATTAAGTTAAGAAACCATATATGAATTTGAAAGCAATTTAAAATGAGGAGCTAAGGAGAACAATTCGTCTGTCGAGTATCCATGCTAGGTTTTTACAGAATGTGGTAGGATTTTAAGGGTCCGTCCAAGGGATAATGTAACAAAATGATATCATTATCATGGTAGGGTGGGTAAAGAAGAAGGACAACTACCATATATGTTCCCTCTAATAGGACTAGCATCTCGGAATAGTTATAGGACGTGTCGGCGTCTCCCGTAATTGATAATTGAATTTCATAACCCAAGTGGTTACTTGTTTTGTAAGCGCGCACTATTTAAATGTGGCAGAGTACATCCGTATTGCTTGAGTAAGAAAGAACCCCGACAATCCGGCGAGCTAGTACGAGCATAGCGAGAGTGATCTCGAGCTCAACAATACACCGGTCGTTTAAATTGGCAGTTGCATCAGCCAATCATGAGTAAAGACCACATAAGTTATCCTAAAGAAAATACAAAAAGAAATAATACCATGGTACACGACAATTGTTCTAACTTACCTTTTATTATCTACCACACTTTCACAATAATATATATATTTATAATACACTATAACCATTGAAGTTACAATCACTGTCGATTTGCAAAGTACACGACTTCTTTCTTTCAATAACCTTGACAGTTTGACCGCAACAAGACCTCGCTTGAACCGTGCGCTTATTGAAAATCTTCTTTGCTGAGCGCTTCTTTGAGTGAGCGATTTCGTGCTGCGTTTTGAGTGGTTCTCTTCTCGTCGGTCATCTGCCTATCTCTTCGTTTGAACGGCCGTCTAATCAACAACGACTAATTTAGAGTGGACCAAGAATTGTACCTAAAAATATTATTATTGAATGACTACTACACCCCCACCGCCACATATAATGAAACGAGACTTACTCGTAGAAATATTATCTGGAACAATATTGTCGCTACGAGCTAATTTTTATATTGTATGTCTTTCAAATGATCAACTCCGAGATTCTTTCCTTTGTCGTCTACTAACTCATAATAATATGAACTACGTTTCTTATGGATTTTGGCTGGGATGAACACAGGTGCTAATTTAGAATTAAACCTTTTGATGGCATTACTCTGAGCGAAGTTTCGGGCGTACACTGAATCTCCGACTTTAAATTGAATTTCGCGACTACGCAGATTGTATCTCCGCGCGTTCGCTTCATGAGCCTTGTTTACATTTTCTTTTGCTTTTTGTCTCATAAGTGGTAATTTATCTGTATAGTCTACTCTGGTATCATCGTTTACCAAATTTAACTTTCTTAACAGACCATAATCTTTCCCATTTAAAATCATATTCTGGCCGAATGACAGGAAATAGGGAGAGTATCCAGTACTTCTATGTACTGTAGCTCTTAACGCTCCACTGATGGCATTTAAATTTGTGTCCCAGTTAGTATGTTCTTTACCAACATAAGCACGAATTGCGGCTATGACTGATCGGTTCAATCTCTCGCTAGCATTAGCTTGTGGCGAATATATGGCTGTGCACTTTTGTGTTATTCCAAAGCTAGTAAGGAATGATTGGAAAATACTTGATTTAAATTGTGATCCATTATCTGTCAGGATAACTTCTGGTACTCCAAAAGTGTAAAAGAGTGATCCTTCAAGATAATCACAAATTTTCGGTGCCGTGAATTTCCTCAGCGGACACAGGAAATGAAACTTAGTAAAATGGTCCACTATTATGAGTAGCCCAATATTACCGGTTTTTGTACGGGGATAGGGTCCTAACAGATCTACATATAACTTCTGAAATGGTCTATCAGAGGTGAATGGCTTTCCCATTGGAGGTTTCAGAACGCTATTTGGACTTTTAGTAGTGCGACATATTTCACATTCCGATATATATTTTCTTATTTGACTGACCATACGTGGCCAGAACAAGTATCTTTTTAATTTTTCGACTGTCTTACTCATCCCACAATGCGCTGAGCTTGGTGCGTCATGAGCTTGATATAAAACATCGGTAATTAGACCTGATGGAACCCAGATTTTCCAACTTAAGTCTTCTTGTGCTTTATCCTCACTGGCAAACTCGGTTCTTTTATAAACATAATTATCAATTACCTTCAGGTCTGGTAACTTGGAACGATTTAAATTAATGTTTTCAATTAGACTCAAATACTCTGGTGATTTAAAATGTTCTGAGTCTAAATCTATTATTGGTCCAATGCCAAGAACTTCTTCATTTGTTGGGTCATTCTGACGAGATAAGGTATCTGCCACAACGTTCTGAGATCCCTTTCTATGCATGATTGTGAAAGTGAAACTCCTTAATTTCATTGACCACCTCGCTAATCTTCCAGATAAATCTTTTTGACGCATCAGCCATTGTAATGCTGCATGGTCTGTAATAACTACGAATTCCTGTCCCTCAATGTAGGAACGAAACTTTTTAATACCCTTGATAACAGCAAAACATTCCAACTCAGTAACTGAATAGTTACGTTGGGCCTTATTTAATTTTTCAGACATGTAGGCAATTGGTAATTCCGTGTTGTCTCTCTCTTGAGCTAATACGCAACCGATACCATACATGCTTGCGTCACAAAGCAAAATAAATGGTTTTGAGAAATCGGGTGTTATTAATATTGGCGAGTTCGTTAAACAAGATTTTAAAGTTTCAAAAGACTGTTGAGCATTCCCATTCCACTCTAAACCTTTTTTCTTAGTTAACAACTCTGTTAATGCAAAAGTGACAGAAGCGTAGTTTTCCACAAATCGACGGTACCAACCAGATAATCCCAAAAATCGGCGTAATTCTTTTACCGTGGTAGGTACCGGAAATTCTGAAATAGCTTTTATTTTGTCTGGGTTTGTTCTTATTTGACCCTCCCCGATGATAAAGCCAATGTAGGTAATTTCTGTCATGCAAAAGTTCGATTTACTAATGTTTATGGTAAGATTAGCTTTTCGTAAGCTTAAAGCTATTTCTTGCAACAAAATTAAATGAGAATCGAAATCATCTGACAAAACTAATAAATCATCTAAATAAACGAATACACGAGTTCGTAGATGAGCTGGGATAACTCGATCCATTAAGCGGCATAAAGTTTGGGCAGCATTACAAAGACCGAACGGCATCATTTTATATTGGTATAACGGTCTGATTGGGATTGTAAATGCCGTGCATTGACGTGATTGCTCGTCTAGAGGAATTGGCCAATAGGCGTGTTTCATATCCAAGCCAGTGATAAATCGAGCGGGCGGTAAACGGCTCAGAATGCCATCAATGTGCGGCAAGGGATATGTGCATCACTTTATTAATTTCTCTAGAATCAAGACACAATCTGTATTTGTTTCCTTTCTTCACTATGTAACGGCGCGAATATTCATCTAGCAATTTACAAAACACTGCACATAACATGCACATTAAACTTAAGCAGCTGGTCTAGATCAGCTGGTGCAGCTTATGGTGCGTTAGAGAGCTTTCGAACGCGAACTTTCGCTGTTAATCTTTCTAACGCGAGCTTGCTCTTGAACTGTCAAGTTGGCTGCGCTTGCGTTTTCTGAATGATTTTATTCTTCCGCATGCTATCGATGCAAGAAGCAAAAGCAATCGGTGCCAAAGAAAAATTTTTTGTTTGTTTTACGTGAAAATTTGCACGTGGTAAAAAAAATATAATCGTCAAACATCCGAAGCTGGGATAGAATTTAAAGTGCGGTATTACGGATACCATAACACTGAAGGCCGGTCATATCCGACAGCAGTTGAATTTAATGAAATTTCGACTCATTACCGGGATTTTGGCAGTTCACGTGTTTCGAGACCGGCAAGGCATTGCAAACAAAACAAAAAGTACATAATGACTTGTCGGTACCCTGCAAATACAGCAAGCACACCACATCCAATCATTGCACCACACCACAATACACCATCGACCACGGAACTGGCCACCGATGCCCCTTCTTCTGTTCTTATACCTCATTGTGAGTATTTCCCGATGTATAGTAATTGTGAGTAGACTTTAAAGTTGTATCTCTTTTTGTGATCGGCTATAGATTTTGTTAAAAATAAAATCGAGCCGAATTCAGCGAAGAAGCGTTGCCAGCGCCTATTCAGGGCTGCTCAACGCGACTTAATAACAACAACAGAAGAACAACTACAACAACAATAACAAGTGCAACAATAACAACAACAGAAGAACAACTACAACAATACAGGGACAACAACCCCTGTGTCTTGAAGTCACCGCATAGCAGGAAAGAGTATTAAAAAAAAAAGAGGAAAAAATTAATTTTAGTTCTAAATAATACTTATAAATTTGTACAATATTTTCTAGTGAGCGCTTTGTATCCATTTTGCATCTTTGACTGTAATTATCACCGCCTACAGATCGTCTACGTCGACAGGCCTGCTGACATCGATGGATCGTTAAGGATGATATGGTAGTAAGTACGGCGTAGCCGGATGTTATGGCATCGGAGATGCGATAGTGGTAACTAAAGCGCCCATAGAAATTTGTTCATGCATTCAACTGCATAAGTATCGATATTCCTAATAGTAAAAATTGAATAAGATTATAGTAGTGTAAAAGCAAGAATTTACAATAAAGTAGTTCCAGAAAGTTGATTTAATTTTAGAGTCTCTTTCTAACAAAAGAAACTTTCCAGACATTTAATCAATTCTTTTGTTTAATCTCAAATTGCGTTGGAATTTTAGTTCTGATTTCAGTCGGTCCTAAACCAAGCAATCGATATTTAAATAATAGTTTATATTCCGGACCTAAATGGAGACTTGGTCAGACTGGAGTTTTTCGGCCTGTTCCTCTTTAGATTGGGTAATATACACAGTTATATATTCTTATAGTAAATTCTGTGTACGAGTCTGATATGTTTATACGCCTGTCAATCATACCTGCGGTGCCAGACCTTTGGATAAGTCCTTATTAATTATTCAGCGTTTATTTCGATATAGTAAATTTCGTCACTTTATATATATCTAACTTTTCCGACAACAAAACCACTTTACCGACATTTTATTTTGCTATGGCTGTCAGACGTAGCACAGAAGATTTAAGATCCGTAACCCCTAGTGAACCTGGCATATGTATAGTTTGTAATGATACCAGGTCAGATAGTGAATTTGTAGAAACACCCTGTAAACACAAGTTTCACAGATGGTGTCTATTGGAGTGGTTAGTGAGCAATGAATCATGTCTGTGTAGGCAATACTGCTCCAAAATCATGATTCAAATAAGAGAAAGCACTACGACTGATACCAATACCCCGTCTGGTAAGGACCATACTAGTATCACGAAAGCAAGTTCTGGAGCGGTTCCTAAAACTGGTGTAAACACCAGGTCGACTTCACGCAATAGACCGAATACGAACGTCCGACCAAATCATAATTTAAACACAAAACGTGATTTGCCCAGACCTAAAGTTACCTCCGAGTCTACTATTATCTCGGAAAAGTGTATCCAACAATTGATTGCGCATTCTTTAGATGCCTTTAAAGCGAGTATGACTGAAGCCATGACGGAGAAGTTAAGTGCAGCCGTTCGAAGTTTGTCATTGTCTTATAGTAATTCCAGCAATAGTCGAAATAACAGTAATCAGAGACCTGGAAATTCTTACGCTAGCGCAAACTTAAGTGATGGAGTAGTTGAACATCCCGAAAGAATTTCAAATGTTATTTCCAATTGGCGAATCAAGTTTAGCGGATTCGCTAATGACATTCCAATTGAAGATTTTATATATTGAGTGAACTGTTTAACCTCTCAATGTTTGAATGGGAATTCCCATCTACTGGTTCAGTTTGCTCATCTCCTTTTCACTGGACCAGCCTTATCTTTCTACTGGCGCGTTCATAGAAGTGCAGTTCACTTGAATTGGTTTGAACTGTGTAACCGCTTGCAAGAGAGATATAAGGATCAGCGAACTGATCGCGACATCAAATATGCAATTCGTCGTCGCAAACAAAGCAACAACGAAAGCTTTGATGATTTGTTAGATGCAATTCTGTCGATTGCTGATTCCTTGCGTGAGCCTATGTTGGACACAGACCTAATGATCGAAGTCAGACATAATCTCAAAACTGAACTAAAGCACGAATTGTTACATGTCGAAACTCGTGATTTAGCAAGTCTGCGAAAGGAATGTCATAGACATGAGGATTTCTTTCGTAGTCTTAATTCAAGGCAGCAGCCTCGAGTAAATGTGAACCGACGATTTGTCAATACTGTTCTCCACGAACAAATTCCAGGAGTTGAATCGGAAGAGGAAAGTAATGCAACTGATGAAATCTGTGTAGTTCGATCCTCCGAAAAATGTAAATGCTGGAATTGCGAGGAACAGGGTCACAGATTCAAAGATTGCCTGAAGCATCGCCGTATTTTTTGTTACGTCGTATTTTTTGTTACAGCTATACTCTAAGCAACTACCAGACGAATCATCTTTAACCCCGAAAGTACATAGTCTCTTGCGATTTAAGCCATACCATGTGCGAGTTCATGAGTACGAGAAGCGTATGTCCGAAATATTTAACGCGGACGAATTACGTTCATGTAAAACTCGTTCTTATTTACGTATGCGCAAATTTTGGCAAAGCAAGCGAGCACTAAACAAATGTTTAATGAACTCTACTTTTAATAAAAGCAATGATATTCGACCTTTTATCAACATTGACATTTTTGGTCAGGATTACCTAGCCTTATTAGATAGCGGGGCCAACAAAAGTGTCATTGGCGGATATCTTGCCAAGAGAATTTTGTCAGAAAACTTTAATGTTGACAAGATGAAAGGCGTTGTTCGTACGGCCGATGACCAAACACAGCCTGTTGCTGGGACAATTATCATACCCCTGACTTATAATTCAACCCAAGCTGACCTTGAGTTTCTTATAGTCTCTTCCATTAGAACAGATATTATTTGTGGTATGGATTTCTGGAAGAAATTTGGTATATCGATTTCATCTTTTGGCGATATTAATGTTTCGGCGATAGAAACTGAAAAGCTCGAAGAGGACTCTACTAAGTTCGATTTATCGTCATTCCAGAAATCCAAACTAAAATCTGTGATTGATTTCTTTCCACCTTTTGAAAATAATGGACTTGGCATAACAACGTTAATCGAACATACAATCGATACTGCCGAGGCGAAACCCATCAAACAGAGATTTTATCCTCTTTCTCCAGCAAAAGAAGAACTCTTATGCAAGGAGATTGACAGGATGATTCAAATGGACGTTATAGAAGAGGCCCCAAAGTTCTCCTTGGTCATCTCCCATCACCTTACACATAAAACCAGGCTTCTGTGCTTCTGTCTCGACGCACGAAAACTTAATGCAGTCATAATTAAGGATGCGCATTTTATTCCAATAATGGCTGGACTGCTGAGTCGTCTTCCGCCTGTATACTGCATTTCGAAAATCGATCTCAAGGATGATTTTTGGCAAATATGTTTAGATAAAGAATCCCGTGCTAAAACAGCGTTTACAGTCCCGAATAGACCGCTTTATCAATTCCAAAGAATGCCTTTTGGATTGACCAATGCTCCGCAAACAATGAGTCGTCTAATGGACTTAGTAATTCCATATCAGCTAAAATCAAACGTATTAGTGTACCTTGACGATTTGCTGGTATTGTCCGATAGTTTTGAGTCACATATTTGCATCTTTCAGGAGTTGCTACTCAATTGGGAAAGGCTGGCGTTACCATAAATGTTAAAAAAAAGCCAGTTTTGTCTTAGGAAGGTAGAGTATCTAGGCTATATAGTAGGAAAACAGCTTAGACGATTCTTGCGAATGACTGGATGGTACCAGCGTTTTATTTCCAGATACTCTTCGATAATTTTTCCCCTTACCGAACTTTTAGGTAAAAAGTTGTTCACATGGAACAATCAAGCTCAAGCTGCAATCGAAGAGATCAAAATGGCATTATGCTCAGCTCCATGTTTGATCCATCCACAATATGACAAGCCGTTCATAGTGCAGTGTGATGCTTCTTCGTATGCAGTAGGTAAGTGCTGTTCTTGCACAGTGCGACGAGTGCGGTCATGAACGCCCAATAGCGTACATGTCGAAAAAATTGAACAAAGCACAACGTAACTTTCACGGTAGTCACCGATCATGCAAGTCTCCGATGGTTGATGGACCAACCTGACCTTAGTGGTAGATTATCGCGATGGGCGATAAGTCTCCAAGGTTACGGCTTCAGTATTGAACACCGCAAGGGAAGCCAAAATGTGGTAGCTGACGCCCTATCCCGTTCGTTTGGGTCAGTAGTCGAGGTTGCGAACATAAATGCTGAAGTTTTACACGAAGTGGATCTGCAATCCGAAGCATTTCAGCCAGCAGAATACTGTGTTTTGCGAGATAAATGTAAGGTATCGAAGTTGCCAGACTATCAAGTAATTGATGGTTACATTTATCATCGCAAAGATTTCTCTGACGATAGCTCCAATCAAGGCAATGATTCATGGAAACTGTTAGTGCCCGAGTCTTGATCAACCATCCTCCGCACACGATGGTACCGCGAAATGTCTTGAACGAATACGACGTCATTTGTATTGGCCTAGGATGGTTGTTGATGTGCGTAATTACATTAGCGAGTGTGATACGTGTAAGATAACCAAATATCCCAATCGATCAGTTAAACCTCCTATGGGTGCTCGAATTATCAGCGAAAGACCATTTCAGCGGTTATATTTTGACTTCGTTGGTCCGCTTCTTCGCACAAGAAAGGGTCACATTGGAATTTTCATAATTTTAGATCACTTTTCAAAATTCACCTTTCTGAAGCCCGATAAAAAATTCACCTCCAACGTGATTATCGATTATCTGAGTGAAAATATATTTTCATGTTTTGGAGTACCAGAGATAGTCGTGAGTGACAACGGGACTCAATTTAAAAGCGGTGTCTTTGACGATTTCCTCCCAACCTTCGATATTCAACATATAGTTACAGGAGCCTATTCACCACAATCGAACGCCGCCGAAAGAGTGAATCGTTCGATTAATGCAGCTTTAAGAGCCTATATTCGTGTTGATCAGCGCGAATGGGATACCTCCTTAAGTCGCATTAAGTCTCTTCGCAATTCTATACATCCATCGATTAGTTACTCTCCCTGTTTTATGGTTTTTGGACAACACATGATTTCTCATGGCAAAGATTATAAATTGTTGAGAAATTTAGAATTGCTAAAAGACAGCACCGCTAGGTTACCCAGGGCTGACGAATTTCAGAAATTCAGGGCTGATGTAAATAAACACCTCAAGAGGGTTTATGACAGAAACCAGCGATCGTATAATTTACGGCACTAAGGCTCGAATCAAGGAAAAACTGGGCCGATCGATTTACCTCCTAGACGATATGAATGGAAAAGAGCTAGGAAATTTTCATGCAAAAGACATTTGGTAGCTAGCACTTCGTATTCGCATCCGTTTGAAATTTTTTTCAGTTCTGATCTTTCTCGAATAGAAGTACATCAGACCTGTGGTGTAACGGCGCGAATATTCATCTAGCAATTTACAAAACACTGCACATAACATGCACATTAAACTTAAGCAGCTGGTCTAGATCAGCTGGTGCAGCTTATGGTGCGTTAGAGAGATTTCGAACGCGAACTTTCGCTCTTGAACTATCAAGTGGATGCGCTTGCGTTCTCTGAATGCATTTTATTGCATGCAGATCGCAGATCGATGACAAAGAAAAAATGTTTGCTTGTTTTACGTGAAAATTTGCACGTGGTAAAACAAATACAATCGTCAAACATCCGTTCTTATACCTGATTGTGAGTATTTCCCGAAGCATAGTAATTGTGAGTAGACTTTAAAGTTGGATCTCTTTTTGTGATCGGCTATAGATTTTGTTAAAAAATAAAATCGAGCCGAATTCAGCGAAGAAGCGTTGCCAGCGCCTACTCAGGGCTGCTCAACGCGACTTAATAACAACAACAGAAGAACAACTACAACAACAATAACAAGTGCAACAATAACAACAACAGAAGAACAACTACAACAATACAGGGACAATAACCCCTGTGTCTTGAAGTCACCGCATAGCAGGAAAGAGTATTAAAAAAAAAAGAGGAAAAAAATTAATTTTAGTTCTAAATAA
>JAWNMP010000134.1:0-14412 GCA_035043875.1 Drosophila paucipuncta | reverse complement strand
TGTTTTGTTTTTTGGTTTTATATTTTACACTTTGTTTTTTGGTTTTGTTTAACACTTTGAATGCACAAGACACGAGTGGACGATTGTATAGTTCGAAAACTACTAAGGTTTTTAAAAATCAGAATCCAAAATGTTAGATATGAAGCCCGCAGGTGCACAAGGCAGCGCATGCTATTATATCAAATTATTGTGAAATTAACATAAGGAGGGTCACTCAAACAGGGGAGATCCAAACACACGAAGAAGGCAGGCAAACGTACGTGCGAAGAACGTACTTGACAACAGTTTACATCAGTAATACTTTAATTATTGTGTGGGAAAACATTCAGGTGTGAGGTGTCGTATGAGTTCTATACATTGACAAAAAGTGAGAAAAGAGAAGCGAGCATTACCTTTCCACTGATAATTGCACCCACCCTCAAAAATCAAATCATGCACATGCACAACAGTGCGCCAGCTGCTAGCTGATCTTCCACTTGATTCTAGCACACAGGTTACAGGTTACACGTCTAGCACACAATAATCTCCTTAAAACCAAAATCACGTACGCACACACAAGTGCTGCTGAGTGATCCTCCACCTGATTCTAGCACACAGGTTACAGGTTACATGCCTAGCACACAATATTCTCCTTAAAACCACAATCACGAACGCACACACAAGTGCTGCTGAGTGATCCTCCACATCATGCCAACCCACAATAAAAAAAGGGTCAGCCATAAATCTATACCCTTCATTCATAAATGTCTCATACGTGATCCAAAATCACACATTTTCCTAAAAAAGGTCACACACCTGTCACTCCCCCACCCAAAAGCAATAAATTAGCTCCAATAATGAAGCAATTAAAAATCAAAAAAGCAATAAACCGATTCCTGTCATAGAATCCTCATTACCCCCTACCCCGTTCTGTTGCGGGGTATAGGGTACCGTCAGCTCTCTTTTAATGCCGTTTTCCGATAAGAATTGTTTGAATTCACGACCCATGTACTCACAACCGTTATCGCTACGGATTGCTTTTATCTTTTTTACCGCATTGTCTTTCGGCTAACTCTACAAAGTGTTTAAACGCATTTAGTATTTGGTCGCGCGACTTCAAGAAATACACAAAAGTATAACGCGAATAATCGTCGATAAATGTCGCAAAGTACCGTGCCCCTCCGGCAGTCGTCGTATTGATTGGTCCACATATGTCTGTATGCACAAGACTTAACATCGATTCCCTTGGAAACGATCCAACGCATATTTTGCTTTTCGCGCAAGTTTCGCACAAATCGCCTTTCAAGTCCATGTATTTCTTGATCGATTTCAAACCGTGCACGATCTCATTCCTTGCCATTTTGTTTAAGCTTGCTATATTTAGATGACCAAGACGATTATGCCATTTCCATAATTCACTGCAGCTTGCATTTGAGTACATACATTTTTCCATATTCACATCAATCGTAAATAGGTCACAACACTTAGTAGCCTGCAGTATTGTCACATTTTGAGCGTCTTTTATTATGGCTCTCTCTCTCTCTCCTCTCTCTCAAACACCACTTTATACCCTTTTGCCACGGCTTTTGAAACAGATAAAAAATTTCAACAAACCACGATTTATCACAACACATTTGAGCAGTGGCCCCACTGTCCAGACACAACATCGATTTTGTCACTTTACTGTTACTCTGCACACTCGCGAGTACAGCGAACGATCGTTTTGCGTCGTTGCATTTTTCCTTTCCTTTGTCATTTATTCTTTCTTTGCACTGTGCAATAAAATTATTTTCACGGCCGCATTTATACCACTTTTTGGCATGCATAGCACCGTTATTTTCATGCACTTTTTTGCTTGCTCTGTTTTTTGTACGCGACACAAAGGCTTGCTGTACACTCTTGTGGGCTTCTTCGTTGCTTATTTTTGTCTCTCTCCTTCAATAATTTTCATTTTAAGGTAAGACAATAATGGCAACAGTTCTCGCGTTTCGATCGCGACGACAAAATTTTCAAAACTTTTTCCAAGTCCCGACTGCAACAAAATTGTCAAAATGTCTTCAGAAATTTCCCTATCAATATCCTTTAGCTTGTCCATTATATCGGAAAACTCATTTATGTAGTTTTGCACAGCCGAATTCTCTGACAAGCTTAACCGAAGCCATTTTCGAAACAACGTAATTTTTCTGGCAGGTCCACGCTGTTAATACATACCGGCGAGCTTATCCCAAGCTTCTTTTGCCGAAACACAGTTTTTAATGAAACTTATCTGTTACGCTTTTACACCCAGCAGTGTACTTGCTAATGCTTTTTCGTCACGCGTATCATACTCAGCTTTTTTAGCCGAAGTTGCACACTCCGATTTCACAATTCTTCCGCACACTTTTCGTATGCACCGACCAAATAGTTTTCGCCATCCAACTTTTCGATGGCATATAATCCTTGTCCACTCATGTTTATTATATTATTATTTTGGCAATTCATGTGCGACCAGAGCTTCGATACTTATCGATATATCGATACTTAAGTATTAATCGTTGCTGCGATATTCAAAGATATTTCAACATTTTCAAATTCAAATGGTTGTCTCTTCGCCAATAATTGTCAAAAGTCCGAATTTCTTCCAACATTATGAAGCCCTTTATATATATATATTGATTCTGCATCTAAAATTAAAAGTACAAATTTTTTAAGTAAAATCGAGAACTTGCCGTTTTAAGTTTCTGTTTCCAAATTCAAATGCTTGTATCTCCTCCAATAATTGCACAAAGTCCGAATTTATATAGATTCTGCATCTAAAGATTAAGATATGTATTTTTAAAATAAAATGGAGAAGTTGACATTTTAAGTTTCTGTTTTCCAAATTCAAATGGTTGTAAGAACTTAGGAAAAGTATAAAGAAGAAAGAAAGGATGACAATTCATGTGTGACCAGAGCTTTGATACTTATCCATATAGCGATACTTAAGTATTAATCGTTGCTGCGATATTCAAAGATATTTCAACACTCTCTCTTAATGATTACTTACTTAACTAATACCAAGATTAATAAAAATTCATTTCATAAATACATTTCACATGTTTGTTCTTTTGTAAATTCTTGATTAATACATCAGACATCTGGAGGTTCCTATTCAACGCCGGAATCTCGTACTCGAGACGCGACTTCAGTGACGTTAGCTCGTCTAGTTTCTACTTGTTCACCTCCTTCTCGGCTGTTAGCAGCTTGGCGAGACTCTCGCGTTCCGCATGCAGGCGCTTGAACTCCTCGGGGTTCCTGTTGCTCTTCTCGAAGAGAGCATTGGCACGCTGACGCTACTTGATGGCCTCGGTGCGCAGCGATGTGTTTTCCACATTCAGCTCCTCGATTTTTGTGGTCAGCTCCCTGTTGGCGCACTGCAGCTGGAACAGCTCCATCTCTACGCTGATGAAGCGCTCCACCAACTCTGCAACGTGTTTTGTCAGAGCATTGCGCTCCTTGTAGCCGTAGTTGCCAATTTTTACCCCGGATACTCATTTACAGCCTATGGCACTCTTGCCCTCTAGCAAATCTACAAGTTCCCAGATATTATTTGCTCCAAGTGCTTGACTTTCCTACTTTATTGATGCTGATCGTTCTAAACCATAATAACCATTACATACTCATTACATACTCGCTACACTTTGGTTTGAACTTCTTTTTGTGCAACTTATTGAGTGCAATCACTTTTGAGCAGAATATACTTAAATGTGACACGGTTGGCTTTTTACCGGTCGGTAATCAGTCTTTTCTATCATCGTTTTTGTCTCCGACCTATTAAATCCCAACCGTTATCGCTACGGATTGCTTTTATCTGTTTACCGCATTGTCTTTCGGCGAACTCTACAAAGAGTTTAAACGCATTTAGTATTTGGTCGCGCGACTTCAAGAAATACACAAAAGCATAACGCGAATAATCGTCGATAAATGTCGCAAAGTACCGTGCCCCTCCGGCAGTCGTCGTATTGATTGGTCTACATATGTCTGTATGCACAAGACTTAACAGATTCCCTTGGAAACGATCCAACGCATATTTTGATTTTCGCGCAAGTTTCGCACAAATCGCCTATCAAGTCCATGTTTTTCTTGATCGATTTCAAACCGTGCACGATCTCATTCCTTGCCATTTTGTTTAAGCTTGTTATATTTAGATAACCAAGACGATTATGCCATTTCCATAATTCACTGCAGCTTGCATTTGAGTATATACATTTTTCCATATTCACATCAATCGTAAATAGGTCACAACACTTAGTAGCCTGCAGTATTGTCACATTTTGAGCGTCTTTTATGATGGCTCTCTCTCTCTCTCAAACACCACTTTATACCCTTTAGCCACGGCTTTTAAAACAGAGAAAAATTTTGTTTGTAGTTCTCTAACGTACAAAACGTTTTTTAATTCGATGCAAAAATTTCACGAATTTACACACACATTGCCAATGCCGTCGGCTCCTATGAAATTGTCGCCCGTGAGAAGAATTTTTTCATTGTGCTTTTTAAAGTCAACAAACCACGATTTATCACAACACATATGAGCAGTGGCGCCACTGTCCAGACACCACATCGATTTTGTCACTTTACTGTTACTCTGCACACTCGCGAGTACAGCGAACGATCGTCTTGCATCGTTGCTTTTTTCCTTTCCTTTGTCATTTATTTTTTTATTTTGCACTTCGCAGTAAAATGACCTTCACGGCTGCATTTGTACCACTTCTCGGCATTCATAGCACCGTTATTTTCATGCACTTTTTTGCTTGCTCTGTTTTTTGTACGCGACGCAAAGGCTTGCTGTGCACTCTTGTGGGCTTCTTCGTTGCTTATTTTTTGTCTCTCTCCTTCTTCAATAATAATGGCAACTGTTCTCGCGTTTCGATCGCGACGACAAAATTTTCAAAACTTTTTCCAAGTCCCGACTGCAACAAAATTGTCAAAATGTCTTCAGAAATTTTCATATCAATTGCCTTTAGCTTTTTTTTTTTATGTAGCAATTTATTTAAACATTAATCAACCTATTGAAAGACTATAAAACATTGATTTGTAAAGGTATGAATGAAAAAATAGCAGTGAAATTATGAAAAGAAAGCAGTGAAATAAAATCTATAACACAAACATAGAACTGGTTTTAGCAGATAATAAATAACAATAAATATGACATTTGTAGCACATTAATTCAACGCCCAACAGTCCAGAGGTCGCTGGTGTGGAGGCGCTTCAATCGCCTGCGAGTTGTATTTGACCCAAGTGTGCAGGCCAAAGGGTTGACGTGGTTGTGCAACCGACCATTATACCGACTCGTATGCCTGTTAATTTGTTGTCTGACTGTCGGTAGAGCGAAGTCGTTGGCAGCGTCCTGTTACTCGCGTATGGGGGAGCACCAGAGATGTCTCTGATCACCTTGTTCTGCAAGACTTGAATTTGGTTTATCCAATATTTTGCAGCGTGCCCAAAATGGAATCCCATATGTCCATGTGGGTACGATGATGCTCCTATACACCAGCAGCTTGTTGCTCAAGCTGAGTTTGCTAGATGGCCTCAGCAACCAGTTGAGTTTCGTTTTTTTATCTACACGCTGCTGCCGTGATATGGATGTGTTTGCGCAGGTAAGTTTTCTGTCCAGATACATACCCAGGTAGCGAACATGGTTCTCCTGAGGAATGACCATGTTGTTGAGTCGAACAGTTGCTTCCGTTGACGCTGAATTTCCACCGGTTGGCCCAAGTACTAAAGCTATCCAAGAACCTCTGTGTAACCGCATCTGCTCTCCAAGGAGTGGTGGAGTTAGCAAGCGAACACAGTGTCATCCGCGTATGTTGCAAGCAGCGTGTTTCTGGCCACTGGGATCGCTCGCCCCTAACTTCAACCATAAAAGAACGGCCAAGTAAGTAAGACTTGAGCAGTAAATACTGCGCCGATGGTAGCAAGGACTTAAGCTTAAAAGCAGGACATCATGCCATACATGATCAAATGCCTGCTGGATATCCAGAAAGAAGGCAGAGCTGTACTCCTTATTTTCCAAGGCCTCGAGGACATGCTGTACTACTCGATGAACTTGCTCTGGTGTACCATGGTGATGCCTGAAGCCAAACTGATGACCAGGAATGGCCCTCTGAAAGCCTCTTACTGCCGACAATCTTCCAAGAAATATTTTTTCAAATATTTTGGAGAAAGTGGACAGCAAGCTTATCGGTCGATACAACGAGACAAGATTACCCGGCTTGCCAGCTTTCGGAATCATCGCAATCACAGCGCACTTCCATAGAGTGGGAAAGTGGTGTATGCGAACCATGGAGTTAAAAAGTGGCACCAAGAACATCACTCCGGTCTCTGGGAGGGCCTTAGCAACTCTGCCGTCAATTCCATCATAGTCAGGGCCTTAGTGGACTTAAGCCTGCGAACCTGTAAGCGGACCTCACCAGGGGTGATAGGTGTGATCGGTTGTACAGGATCGAGATCTGCATTTAAAAATGCAGAAGGAACATATCCTGGAAATATTTGCTCTTAATGTCAAACAGCAGCTTTCGCAGTTCGTACGCAGCCCGTCTAAAGTCCCTTAGATCCAACGGATTGCGTGAGCGCATATATTGACGACGCAGTGCTCTCTTGTGCCTTACCAGATCGAAAACCTCTGGTTTTAAAAGAGGCTGAGTTGGACTGGGAGGCGAACAAGGTAGTTGGCCAAGCGTGGACTATTCCGCCGCCACGTTAATATTACGCAGGAATAACTCCGCTGCGTCGTCAATATCAGCTGGTGAACTCAGCTCCATGTTCAAGTTGACAAGCTGCTCCATCCTCTGCCGGAATCGGGTGATGTTAGCCTTGCGCGGCAGTAGACTTATCTTGGGAGCATTCAGAGCTGCAGCCATTTTGTACTCAACGATCAAGGGGATGTGATCGGAGCTAAGCTCAATTCTCTCGGATATACCAAGACAGTCAGACCGGATCCCAGCGTACACAGCAAAGTCAATTGCTGTTGGCCTTGGTTGCCGTACGAATAGTGCGTTGCACCTCCGTGGCAAGTACTTGGAGGTTGGAGGCTCTCACGCAATCCGCAAGCGCGATCCCACGGCGAGTGCCCAACGCTGCACCCCAGAGATGGTGTTAAGCATTCCAGCATACTTCGCCTTGATCACTAGAACCTTTAACGACAGCACATTGTGGGCTTGGCCAACTTAATAAAGTCAGTGCATGGTGTTGCAGTGAAGATTACTGCTGATCCGCCACGCATGCGATCCGAAGCATGATTGGCAAGGTAAATATCGTAACCTACTGCGATCTGGAGTAGGAGTGAGTCTCGCAGACCAACATTACATATATTTGATGGCGTTGTATAAATACCTCCAACTCATTGACGTTATTTGCAGCCATTGACGTTCCACACGGCAATGCGCAACCCAATTTGACTCATCTGTTTGCAAGTGAAGCGTGCAAGAGGCTCATCACGGCCATTAGTGTCTCACTCAACTTGTCGAATTTGACATAAGACTGTCAAAAAGGAGCTGGGAGTGCGCATGGTACAGATGGGGCTGGTGAACTTCCTGAAATTGCTGCAGAGGGGGCTGCTGAATTTGCTCGCGCTGTGGCTACTGGTGTTGTTGTTGATGTTGTGGTTGTTGCTGCCGTTCTTGCTGTATGTGCTGTTGCTGTTGGTATTGCTGCTGCGGGCGTTGCTACTGCTTTTTGTGCTGTTGCTCAGGAACATGCGCGTGCAACTTGCTGAACCCATGAAAGTTGTTGTTGCTGCTGCGGAGGCTGCTTGCAGAGCCTGAGGAGCCGTTTGAAGTCTGGCAGCATCAGAATAAGATAACTTTTCCCTGCGAATGGTTGCCGCGCTTCTTGGACGCGATTTTTGTAGGTCTTCAGCCGGCCTTCGTGACTGAGCCAGAAGCTTCCGCTTTTTGGCAACGCGCTGATATGCTAGGCATCCCTTCCAACTTGCTGGATGTTTACCACCGCAGTTAGCACATTTCGGGTCAGCGTCCAACGGTTTTTCGCATACCCGACTTGCATGTGCTGAGCCATACTTCACATAGCGATGCTGCTTCTGGCAGTACTTCATAGTATGACCGAATTCCTGGCAACGGTGGCACTGGGGGATGTCCATATGGCGGTCAGGGCATTCGACTGAAATGCGCACCTGAGAGATGGAGCGAAGATTGTAAACCTTTTTGTTATTTGCAGCCGGCTCCAACTCCAAATAACACAGATTCAGCTCCTTCTTAGCAACGCGACATGTGATGGTTTGCACACCACACACCGCGTGTTCAAGTCTGGCCAGCTCATATCTCATGCGATCAGTTGTCTGCAGGGATGGATGCAGTCCCTGATCAGCATGCGGAAATCTCTATCTTCTTTCAATTGGTATGAATGAAACGGGATTCGCTTATCCGTGAACAATCTCTGAATTGCCCTGTAGGCGTCAATACCATTTGGCATTACCCTGACTGTACCACCACCACTGCATTTGAGCATAAAGCTGTCAAGCGGCGTAACAGCATTTAATGCTTTCAGCAGTGCAACAACGTTGGTGATACCCTCAGGAATGAGTGGGGGAGGTTTAGATGTTCTTGTTGGCCGAACTTCAACAGAGTCAACATTTGGTGCGTTTGATAGGGAACAATCACGTATCTCAGCGGCAGTGCTTAGATTGGGGTCCTCATCGTGAGTAACTTCATTACTAGTAGACGCAATCAGCGGGACCATCTCTTCCATGTCGACCGACCCGACATCTGCGTCAGAATCTGACAGCAGATCCTCAAGCGCATGTGGCGGTGCACGAGCTCCAGCAGAAGAAGGCGGCACTGCATCCAAGTCAATTTCATATTCAACTATCGCAATTTTCCTTTTTTGTTGGCGTCGTTGCAGTTGAAATTATTGACGTTAATATTGGTGTTATTTTTGGTATTTTTGTTAGTGTTGTTGTTGGCATTGTTAGTGTTTTTAATGTTTTTGTGGACATTGTTCTTGTTGTTGACGGTGTTCTTGATGATGTAGTTGTTGTAGCTCTTGAAATTGTTAGTATTTGCGTTATTGGCGTTGTTGTTATTGTTGCTGTTACCGCTTGCCAGGCGAGACCGCAGATTATAGCGGAGTTCGCTGGTCTGTAAGGCAACAGAAGGCGAGCACCAAGGAACAGCAGTATCTGGTGCATCACCGTCAGTGGCGGTATGGGAGACGTCGCTCATATTGGCTGAATATGCGGCCACCAAGCACACGCACTCTAAAAAAAAAATAACTGAAAAACTACATAAAAATAAAATTCTCTTTTTTTGATTTTAGATTTTTTTTTCTCGCTAAGAAAATTATAGTGTGACCGTCCCAATTTCCTTTAGCTTGTCCATTATATCGGAAAACTCATTTATGTAGTTTTGCACAGCCGAATTCTCTGACAAGCTTAACCGAAGCAATTTTCGAAACAACGTAATTTTTCTGGCAGGTCCACGCGGCTGATACATACCGGCGAGCTTATCCCAAGCTTCTTTTGCCGAAACACAGTTCTTAAAGAAACTTATCTGTGACACTTTTACACCCAGCAGTATACTTGCTAATGCTTTTTCGCCACGCGTATCATACTCAGCTTTTTCAGCCGAAGTTGCAGTCTCTGATTTCACAATTCTTCCGTACACTTTTCATATGCACCGACCACACCGCATAGTTTTCGCCATCCAACTTTTCGATGGCATATAATCCTTGTCCACTCATGTTTATTATATTATTATTTTAGCACACAGCAGTTAAAAATACCAACCACTACTCTTTATGGTTCTGGGCCCATAACCTGTTGTAAATGGCGTGGAAAAATGTAGAGTTAAACGCAGTTTCTGATTATGGATTATCTTTATTATGCGCGGGTGCGTATTTACTTGTTGAAGAATTGAGAGCAACTCCTGAACACAGGAAAAATTCAACGCAGAAAGAAACGAAGACAATTCATGTGTGACCAGAGATTCGATACTTAAAAGTCCGAAATTCTTCCAACATTATGAAGCCTTTTATATATGTATACGAGTATATTGATACTGCATCTTAATTTGAAAATACGAATTTTTTAAGTAAAATCGAGAACTTGCCGTTTTTAGTTTCTGTTTCCGAATTCAAATTGTTGTATCTTCACCAATAATTGTCAAAAGTCTGCATTTCTTCCAACATCATGAAGTTCTTTTTATATAAATTGATTCTGCATTGTTGTAAATGGCGTGGAAAACTGAAGAATTAAACGCAGTTTCTAATTATGGATAATCTTTATTATCAGCGGGTGCGTCTTTACTTGTTGAAGAATTGAGAGCAACTCCTGAACTTTTGGAAAAATACAACGCAGAAAGAAAGGAAGGCAATTCATGTGTGACCAGAGCTATTTCAACACTCTCTCTTAATGATTACATACTTAACTAAATACCAAGATTAATAAAAATTCATTTCATAAATACATTTCACATGTTTGTTCTTTTGTAAATTCTTGGTTACTACATCCGACATCTGGAGGTTCCTATTCACCGACGGAATCTCGTTCTCGAGGCGCGACTTCAGTGACGTTAGCTCGTCCAGTTTCTTCTTGTTCACCTCCTTCTTGGTTATTAGCAGCTTGGCGAGAGTCTCGCGTTCCGCTTGCAGGCGCTTGAACTCCTCGGGATTCCTGTTGCTCTTCTCGACGAGAGCATTGTCATTGGCATTGACGCTACTTGATGGCCTCGGTGCGCAGCGAGGTGTTCTCCACATTCAGTTCCTCGATCTGTGTGGTCAGCTCCTTGTTGGCGCACTGCAGCGGGAACAGCTCCTTCTCTACGCTGCTGATGCGCTGCATCAACTCTGCAACGCGTTTTGTCAGAGTATTGCGCTCCTTGTAGCCGTATTTGCCAATTTTTACCCCGGATACTCATTTACAGCCTATGGCTCTCTTGCCCTCTGGCAAATCTACAAGTTCCCAGATATTATTTGCTCCAAGTGCTTGACTTTCCTTCATTATTGATGCTGATCGTTCTCTACTCATTTTTGAATTAATAGCATCACCTACAAATGCGGGGATTGGCACAACCTCTGCTCTTAACATATTAAGAGTATTACGACGACCTGGTCCTCGAACTTCACATAACTCGGGTGACTCCACTTCATTGCTTTGCGCACAGTCTTCGGTCACGTTACATTCATTACTTTGATTGCCTGACTCAATACCTGCTTCTGCCAGCATTTCTTCATTTCCGCATTCTACAGGCTATTTGAGCCTGCTGATTTGGTAGCACACATTCATCAAATAACGCTATACTCTGCTGTCCCTCACAGATTCTACAAGATATTTTTCCAAGAATATAACATCTCTGCTTTCAGTTACATTTTCGGGTTCTCGACAGCCGATACGCGTTTGCTGTTAACGAATAACCTATAATTACATACTCGCTACCCTTTGGTTTGAGCTTCCTTTTGTGCAACTTATTGAGTGCAATCACTTTGAGCAGAATATACTTAAATGTGACACGGTTGGCTTTTACCGGTCTGCCTATCAACGCTTTTGTCTCCGACCTATACGCAAATAGGCAGCAGTCTGTACTGCCTCTCCCATGAGATCTCTTTCGCGCCAGAATATATCAACATACTCCTGGCTATCTCAACTAGCGTGCGATTTGCGCGTTTTGCAACGCCATTCTGTTGCGGTATATACGGTACCGTCAGCTCTCTTTTTATGCCGTTTTCCGATAAGAATTGATTGAATTCACGACCCACGTACTCACAACCGTTATCGCTACGGATTGCTTTTATCTTTTTACCGCATTGTCTTTCGGCTAACTCTACAAAGTGTTTAAATGCATTTAGTATTTGTTCCCGCGACTTCAAGAAATACACAAAAGTATAACGCGAATAATCGTCGAAAAATGTCGCAAAGTACCGTGCCCCTCCGGCAGACGTCGTACTGATTGGTACACATATGTCAGTATGCACAAGACTTAACACTTCTTTTGCGCGACTCTCAGATGCCCTTGGAAACGATCCAACGCATATTTTGCTTTTCGCGCAAGTTTCGCACACATCGCCTTTCAAGTCCATTTTATTCTTGATCGATTTCAAACCGTGCACGATCTCATTCCTTGCCATTTTGTTTAAGCTTGCTATATTTAGATGACCAAGACGATTATGCCATTTACGTACTTCACTGCAGCTTGCATTTGAGTACATACATTTTTCCATATTCACATCAATCAAATAGGTCACAATACTTAGTAGCCTGCAGTATTGTCACATTTTGAGCGTCTTTTATTATGGCTCTCTCTCTCTCTCTCTCTCAAACACAACTTTATACCCTTTTGCCACGGCTTTTGAAACAGATAAAAAATTTCAGCAAACCACGATTTATCACAACACATTTGAGCAGTGGCCCCACTGTCCAGACACAACATCGATTTTGTCACTTTACTGTTACTCTGCACACTGCGAGTACAGCGAACGATCGTATTGCGTCGTTGCATTTTTCCTTTCCTTTGTCATTTATTCTTTCTTTGCACTGTGCATAAAATTACTTCACGGCCGCATTTGTACCACTTTTGGCATGGAAGCACCGTTATTTTCATGCACGTTTTTGCTTGCTCTGTTTTTTGTACGCGACACAAAGGCTTGCTGTACACTCTTGTGGGCTTCTTCGTTGCTTATTTTTTGTCTCTCTCCTTCAATAATTTTCATTTTAAGGTAAGACAATAATGGCAACTGTTCTCGCGCTTCGATCGCGACGACAAAATTTTCAAAACTTTTTCCAAGTCCCGACTGCAACAAAATTGTCAAAATGTCTTCAGAAATTTTCCTATCAATATCCTTTAGCTTGTCCATTATATCGGAAAACTAATTTATGTAGTTTTGCACAGCCGAATTCTCTGACAAGCTTAACCGAAGCAATTTTCGAAAGCAACGTAATTTTTCTGGCAGGTCCACGCGGTTAATACATACCGGCGAGCTTATCCCAAGCTTCTTTTGCCGAATCACAGTTTTTAATGAAACTATTTGTTACGCTTTACACCAGCAGTATACTTGCTAATGCTTTTCGTCACGCGTATACTCAGCTTTTTCAGCCGAAGTTGCACTCTCCGATTTCACAATTCTTCCGCACACTTTTCGTATGCACCGACCGAATAGTTTTCGCCATCCAACTTTTCGATGGCATATAATCCTTGTCCACTCATGTTTATTATATTATTATTTTGGCAATTCATGTGCGACCAGAGCTTTGATACTTATCGATATATCGATACTTAAGTATTAATCGTTGCTGCGATATTCAAAGATATTTCAACATTTTCAAATTCAAATGGTTGTCTCTTCGCCAATAATTGTCAAAAGTCCGAATTTCTTCCAACATTATGAAGCCCTTTTATATATATATTGATTCTGCATCAAAATTGAAAATACCAATTTTTAAGTAAAATCGAGAACTTGCCGTTTTAAGTTTCTGTTTCCAAATTCAAATGCTTGTATCTCCGCCAATAATTGCCAAAAGTCCGAATTTATTAGATTCTGCATCTAAAGATTAAGATCATGTATTTTTAAAATAAAATGGAGAAGTTGACATTTTTAAGTTTCTGTTTCCAAATTCAAATGGTTGTAAGAACTTAGGAAAAGTATAAAGAAGAAAGAAAGGATGACAATTCATGTGTGACCAGAGCTTCGATACTATCGATATAGCGATACTTAAGTATTAATCGTTGCTGCGATATTCAAAGATATTTCAACACTCTCTCTTAATGATTACTTACTTAACTAATACCAAGATTAATAAAAATTTATTTCATAAATACATTTCACATGTTTGTTCTTTGTAAATTCTTGATTAATACATCAGACATCTGGAGGTTCCTATTCAACGCCGGAATCTCGTACTCGAGGCGCGACTTCAGTGACGTTAGCTCGTCTAGTTTCTACTTGTTCACCTCCTTCTCGGCTGTTAGCAGCTTGGCGAGACTCTCGCGCTCCGCTTGCAGGCGCTTGAACTCCTCGGGGTTCCTGTTGCTCTTCTCGACGAGAGCGTTGGCACGCTGACGCCACTTGATGGCCTCGGTGCGCAGCGAGGTGTTCTCCACATTCAGCTCCTCGATCTTTGTGGTCGGCTCCTTGTTGCGGCACTGCAGCGGGAACAGCTCCTTCTCTGCGCTGCTGATGCGCTCCATGAACTCTACAACGCGTTTTGTCAGCGCATTGCGCTCCTCGTAACCGTCTTTGCCAATTTTTACCCCGGATACTCATTTACAGCCTATGGCATTCTTGCCCTCTAGCAAATCTACAAGTTCCCAGATATTATTTGTTCCAAGTGCTTGACTTTCCTTCTTTATTGATGCTGATCGTTCTCTACTCATTTTTGAATTAATAGTCACCTACAAGTGCGGGGATTAGCACACCCTCTGCTCTTAACATATTAAGAGTATTACCTTCCTGGGACGGCCCGCCATA
>JAWNMP010000132.1:0-57987 GCA_035043875.1 Drosophila paucipuncta | reverse complement strand
CCGAGAAGACGTGTTTTTTTGTTTAATAAAGAATTATATTATTCCTAAAAAACCGTTGTCGGATTTTTTTCAATTGGCGCAGCCGGTACAGCACTCTCCAAAAACGTAATTATATATATGTGTGTGTATTTCTTCATTTCTTGTTTCATATCAATACCCTACATTTTCAGCTTACATAAATTAATGTAAAAGAGACAGATGTATTTCTTGTTGGTTTTAAATATTCATTTATTTATTATTATTTTTGTTTTTTCTTCTTAATTTTATTAAATTTTTTTTCCACTTAATTTTACTAACATATTTTTTTGATTGTTTGTTTATTAATTAATTAATTTATTATTTATCTTTCTTTTTTTTTTTTTTTCTTACTACTATGAATTAATTCTATAATGCCCCCAGGCATATGTATTTACCCCATCTTCTTTTATTTTTCTCTTATCATCTCTAGAACTTAAAGTTGTTTTTCTTATTCTATGCGTATACAAATTGTGAATCTTAGATCTAAACATCAACATGCTATCACAAAATGTCTTTTTTTCAAATAGGCATTGCTTATAACTATTTATAGTCAATTTATCTAATGCAGACTTTTTAACCCCTTTTGATTTTTTAATGCATCCACCCCCCTCAAGAGACAATGAATACATTTTGGCTCTAAGACCAACAAACTCCAACATTCTTTTTCCACTGTTTTCCTCTTTCATCATTCCCAAAACTTTCTTGTTGCACCTTCTGATCCCATATTTTTTTGCTAACTCCTCCGGATAGTCAGATGTATCAAATCTCATTTCTACATCTTCCGCAATGTCTTTAAAGAAATCTTTCGTTTCAATAGAATATATGAATGAATCTGTATCCATATAATTCAAAGAAACTTTTTCTTGATACTTAGGCTTCATGTAATCATAATGAAAATCATACATTTTCCATTTGGACAGTTCGAGAACTGTAAAACCTAAGTACATTGGCTTATTATACACATTATGGAGTCGATTCATTTGAATCGCATACATATCTTCTGCAAATTGTGCTGAGCTATGGAAATTGGCTTTCGCAATGAGGGCACGAGCACCCAATTTATTCCGATTTGTGGTTTCCCACGATGTGACCAATTTGATGTCTTTACGTTTTTCTACGTTTTCCATCGTTTTCCCATAGACAGCGTTATTTAATAATTTGAAAAAGTCTTTTTCAAAATTATTTTTTGCCACTGTTCTGTGATATGTATTTAAATCTATGTACTTTTTAAGCCAGGGAGACTGCTTAAACTCTAAAATTTTGTGTATTTTTGTTAATACTAAGCCATTCCTTAGACATTGCTGAAGATTTCTATAATGGATAGGATACTTTATTTTTGACCTAAGGTCAGCAACAAGTTTTTTAACTTTAGCCTCCGGAGTAGGCTTTTGGTTAGATGGGCAAAAAGGTAGATCATTATGGTAATCGTGAAGAGAGTCTGGATACAAAAGATCTACCTCGAGAATGTACCCAGACTCTGAATTATCTTTGATAGATGAAATATCAAATGCATTCAATTCTGCATCATTCATCCATCTAAAGCCGGAATATGGGAGATATTGCGACATTGCCCAACCATATAAATTATTGGCATCTAAATACATCAGGAATTCTGATGGCTTAGTGCTGTCATAATTCTCCATATACATATTGTTGGCTTTGGAATAGCGCTTGCAGCACTGAACTAGTCCACCACGAATACCATTTTGAATAAACCTATACATATTAATGTCAGTTAATAACTCTAGTTCTATTTTTGTGGTCTTTAGCATTGCATCCCATGAGAGACCGGGTGTAGTATAGTAGTGGGCAGGATCTAATGAATACATTTTCTTGCAAATTGCACGAAAATTTTGAAAGACATCCGACAGTAAAAGAACATCAGTCTTAAGATACAATTCCATGTAATCTTTAAGACTTTCACATCCAAAAACTGACCAGACTTTTTGAGCGTGGGAATAGTCTTCGATTGAACATTCTGTATTGGTTAAACTGTTGAAGAATTTATCTCTGGGGGAAGAGCTGACTCATATAATCTGCTCTTTGAGTAGTAGATGAAATTCATCATCTAATGGGAAAAATACTTTAACGTTATTGAAACTGGCTATATCTAGATTGCTACTAAGTGCATTTAGACTTGTTGCCATGAATCGGAACGTATCTAAGAATCTAATTTCGAGGTTTTTATCATGGGATGCAATGTGAATATATTTTGAAAGTGAAATGTACAACTCCTTATTAAGGGGGAGTACTTTTATATCACCTTCAACTTTATTTAATTCTCTGACGAATAAATGAGAGTCATATTTAGAAAAGTTGTGGAAAAATACAGGGACAAAAGGTGCAATTTGAAAATTAATGTTGCAGGCATTATGCGCTGCACCCCTATACAACCCAGTTAAATGGCAATGATCCCTAACTCGATCATTGCCTAAGGTTTTTTCACAGATGTGACAAATGAGTGCATTTCTAAACCTAAACTCATCATCTGCGTTCATATTTATGGGCTTGATGGTGCTTAGGTAACAAGTATAAATTTCGTTTACATCTCTGATAAGAGACTTGACGAATTTTACACCTGCATCTAGCCCAGTTTCTAAAACAAGCTTATCTAATTTTGGGTTAAAGTCGCACTTTATATAGTACGAATAAGCTATGGGGATATGTTGAGAAGTTGCTACAACATTCTCACTCAGTTGTGAATTGAGTGGGGTGAGTATACACTCAAAATCTGCATAGATTATAAATGGTACTTCTAAACTACGATTAAAATTCTTAAAACTAAGACTTGCGTTTTGTTCTGATGGGAGTGTTGATACCACCTTCCCACAATGTTGACCGTGCTCTGCATGCATCCACTCATTGTGCGAAAAATTCAAACACATCTTGCAGAAGTACAATTGCCTCTTGTGTGATGTGAGTTGACGTCTTACGAGTCTGAAAGTATAAAAACAAATATATATGTTTTAAAAAATTTTGTTTTTTTTGAAAAAGAGTATTTATTTAAATATTACCTTGACAAATTTTTTATCCATACGAAATGTCCACGCTCCTCACTCTCCAACAACATAAGACTTATGTGGGTATTCTTCTCCATCTCCGTCACAGACAAGGTCCGTTGACTGCATTGACTGCATCAAAACCAAAAACATTGATGCTAATGTTTTGGTTTTGGCTTCAAAAATGTTTAATGATCCAACGGCAGTGGGAAATCCAAATTGGAAAAATTGAGCGTAAGTGCTCCATCAATTTTGATTAAATCGCTCCCAATCGCATCAACTTTATTTGCTGAGCATCGTGCAGGCTGGTTGTTTGCTGGTGCTTTAAGGGCTGATATTAATGCCCATTTAAAACAAAATTCATCAGCATTTTTAACATTGATTATCGGAACTCGTCCATTTTCACACAAATTATTGCCGAGTGATCTTTAATTGTCTCTCCCAGATCACTAGATGCTGTTATGACACTCATATTAGACTGATGAGATTTAATTGTCATCAGCAATTCATCATCAGTGAATTTTATATACTCTGCAAAGAGTTCAATATTTATTTTGCAGGCTGTGTGAAAAAACATTTTGAATTAGTGGAAGCATTTCTTCAGCTGCTTCACTCAGAAACTCTGTTGGATCGACTAAATTTTTGTGTTTATTCTCAAATGCGAATGTCGAAATCCGATTTTTGAAACCGCTCGAAATTAGTTTCACCTGACTATTTATAGGTGTAAAAACGAGCATCTTGTGGGAATTGGAGCGAAGATGTGCGCTCCACTTTGAAGATGAAATTTATATATTGCATGCGGTGCAGACCCTGGCGACGGAAGCGACGGAGTTGATGTTGTTGGTGGTACGGAGTTGATGATGGAGCTGGTGTTGGTGGTGATGGGATTGATGTTGTTGGTGGTGGTGGTGACGGAGTTGATGATGGAGCTGGTGTTGGTGGTGATGGGATTGATGTTGTTGGTGGTGGCGGTGACGGAGTTGATGATGGAGCTGGTGTTGGTGGTGATGGGATTGAGAGTGATGCTGGTGGAGTTGGCGTTGGGATTGGTAATGATGTTGTTGTTGTTGTTGAAGACGAAGTGGGTTGGATTGTTGGTGACGCTTGTATTAGCCACATAAGTAGAATTATCGAAATAATTCGGGCGGCTCTGTCCTTAGGCCGAGTTATTCCGGGAGACATAGTTGAATCCCTCGATGGCGTTCACGTTGTTATTCTTATTATTGAACATTTTAATTGGTTTTTTTTTTTTGTTTTGTTTTTTGGTTTTTATTTTACACTTTGTTTTTTGGTTTTGTTTTACACTTTGAATGCACAAGACACGAGTTGACGATTGTATAGTTCAAAAACTACTAAGGTTTTTAGAAATCAGAATCCAAAATGTTAGATATGAAGCCCGCAGGTGCACAAGGCAGCGCATGCTATTATTTCAAATTATTGTGAAATTAACATAAGGAGGGTCACTCAAACAGGGGAGATCCAAACACACGAAGAAGGTACCAGCACGTGCAAACGTACGTGCGAAGAACGTACTTGACAACAGTTTACATCAGTAATACTTTAATTATTGTGTGGGAAAACATTCAGGTGTGAGGTGTCGTATGAGTTCTATACATTGACAAAAAGTGAGAAAAGAGAAGCGAGCATTACCTTTCCACTGATCATTGCACCCACCCTCAAAAATCAAATCATGTACATGCACAACAGTGCGCCAGCTGCTAGCTGATCTTCCACTTGATTCTAGCACACAGGTTACAGGTTACACGTCTAGCACACAATATTCTCCTTAAAACCACAATCACGTACGCACACACAAGTGCTGCTGAGTGATCCTCCACCTGATTCTAGCACACAGGTTACAGGTTACATGCCTAGCACACAATATTCTCCTTAAAACCACAATCACGTACGCACACACAAGTGCTGCTGAGTGATCCTCCACCTCATGCCAACCCACAATAAAAAGGGTCAGCCATAAATCTATACCCTTCGATTCATAAATGTCTCATACGTGATCCAAAATCACACATTTTCCTAAAAAAGGTCACACACCTGTCACTCCCCCACCCAAAAGCAATAAATTAGCTCCAATAATGAAGCAATTAAAAATCAAAAAAGCAATAAACCGATTCCTGTCATAGAATCCTCATTACCCCCTACCCCGTTCTGTTGCGGGGTATAGGGTACCGTCAGCTCTCTTTTTATACTGTTTTCCGATAAAAATTGATTGAATTCACGACCCACGTACTCACGACCGTTATCGCTACGGATTGCTTTTAGCTTTTTACCGCATTGTCTTTCGGCTAACTCTACAAAGTGTTTAAACGCATTTAGTATTTGGTCGCGCGACTTCAAGAAATACACAAAAGTATAACGCGAATAATCGTCGATAAATGTCGCAAAGTACCGTGCCCCTCCGGCAGACGTCGTACTGATTGGTCCACATATGTCTGTATGCACAAGACTTAACATTTGTTTTGCGCGACCTCAGATTCCCTTGGAAACGATCCAACGCATATTTTGCTTTTCGCGCAAGTTTCGCACACATCGCCTTTCAAGTCCATGTTATTCTTGATCGATTTCAAACCGTGCACGATCTCATTCCTTGCCATTTTGTTTAAGCTTGCTATATTTAGATGACCAAGACGATTATGCCATTTCCATAATTCACTGCAGCTTGCATTTGAGTACATACATTTTTCCATATTCACATCAATCGTAAATAGGTCACAACACATAGTAGCCTGCAGTATTGTCACATTTTGAGCGTCTTTTATTATGGCTCTCTCTCTCTCTCTCTCTCTCTCAAACACCACTTTATACCATTTTGCCACGGCTTTTGAAACAGATAAAAAGTTTGTTTGTAGTTCTCTAACGTACAAAACGTTTTTTAATTCGATGTAAAAATTTCACGAATTTACACACACATTGCCAATGCCGTCGGCTCTTATGAAATTGTCGCCCGCGAGAAGAATTTTCATTGTGCTTTTTAAAGTCAACAAGCCACGATTTATCACAACACATATGAGCAGTGGCCCACTGTCCAGACACCACATCGATTTTGTCACTTTACTGTTACTCTGCACACTCGCGAGTACAGCGAACGATCGTTTTGCGTCGTTGCTTTTTTCCTTTCCTTTGTCATTTATTCTTTCTTTGCACTGCTCAATAAAATGATCTTCACGGCCGCATTTATACCACTTTTTGGCATGCATAGCACCGTTATTTTCGTGCACTTTTTTGATTGCTCTGTTTTTTGTACGCGACACAAAGGCTTGCTGTACACTTTTGTTGGCTTCTTCGTGGCTTATTTTTAGTCTCTCTCCTTCTTCAATAATTTTGATTTTAAGGTAAGACAATAATGACAAATGTTCTCGCGTTTCGATCGCGACGACAAAATTTTCAAAACTTTTTCCAAGTCCCGACAGCAACAAAATTGTCAAAATGTCTTCAGAAATTTTCATATCAATTTCCTTTAGCTTGTCCATTATATCGGAAAACTCATTTATGTAGTTTTGCACAGCCGAATTCTCTGACAAGCTTAACCGAAGCAATTTTCGAAACAACGTAATTTTTCTGGCAGGTCCACGCGGCTGAGCTTATCTTAAGCTTATTTTGCCGAAACACAGTTCTTAATGAAACTTATCTGTGACGCTTTTACACCCAGCAGTATACTTGCTATTGCTTTTTCGTCAGCTTTTTCAGCCGAAGTTGCACTCTCCGATTTCACAATTCGTTCGCACACTTTTCATATGCACCGACCACACCGCATAGTTTTCGCCATCCAACTTTTCGATGACATATAATCCTTGTCCACTCATGTTTGTTATATTATTATTTTAGCACACAGCAATTAAAAATACCAACCACTACTCTTCATGGTTCTGGGCCCATAACCTGTTGTAAATGGCGTGGAAAAATGAAGAGTTAAACGCAGTTTCTGATTATGGATTATTTTTATTATGCGCGGGTGCGTATTTCCTTGTTGAAGGATTGACAGCAACTCCTGAACACAGGAAAAATTCAACGCAGAAAGAAAGGAAGACAATTCATGTGTGACCAGAGCAACTCCTGAACACAGGAAAAATTCAACGCAGTAAGAAAGGAAGACAATTCATGTGTGAACAGAGCTTCGATCCTTATCGATATATCGATACTTACGTATTAATCGTTGCTGCGATATTCAAAGATATTTTAACACTCTCTCTTAATGATTACATACTTAACTAAATACCAAGATTAATAAAAATTCATTTCATAAATACATTTCACATGTTTGTTCTTTTGTAAATTCTTGGTTAATACATCAGACATCTGGAGGTTCCTATTCAACGCCGGAATCTCGTTCTCGAGGCGCGACTTCAGTGACGTTAGCTCGTCCAACTGCTTCTTGTTCACCTCCTTCTCGGTTGTTAGCAGCTTGGCGAGACTCTCGCGCTCCGCTTGCAGGCGCTTGAACTCCTCGGGATTCCTGTTGCTCTTCTCGACGAGAGCATTGGCACGTTGACGCCACTTGATGGCCTCGGTGCGCAGCGAGGTGTTCTCCACATTCAGCTCCTCGATCTTTGAGGTCAGCTCCTTGTTACCGCACTGCAGCGGGAACAGCTCCTTCTCTACGCTGCTGATGCGCTCCATCAACTCTGCAACGCGTTTTGTCAGAGCATTGCGCTCCTTGTAGCCGTATTTGCCAATTTTTACCCCGGATACCCATTTACAGCCTATGGCTCTCTTGCCCTCTGGCAAATCTACAAGTTCCCAGATTTTATTTGCTCCAAGTGCTTGACTTTCCTTCTTTATTGATGCTGATCATTCTCTACTCATTTTTGAATTAATAGCATCACCTACAAATGCGGGATTGGCACACCCTCTGCTCTTAACATATTAAGAGTATTACGACGACCGGTCCTCGAACTTCACATAATTCGGGTGACTCCACTTCATTGCTTTGCGCACAGTCTTCGGTCTCGTTACATTCATTACTTTGATTGTCTGACTCAATACCTGCTTCTGCCAGCATTTCTTCATTGCCGCATTCTACACAGGCTGTTTGAGCCTGCTGAATCATCATCAAATAACGCCATATCTCTGCTGTCCCTCATAGATTCTACAAGATATTTTTCCAAGAATATAACATCTCTGATTTCAATCACCTTTTCGGATTCTGGACAATACAGCCGACACGCTTTTGCTGTTAACGAATAATCATTACATACTCGCTACCCTTTGGTTTGAACTTCTTTTTCTGCCACTTATTGAGTGCAATCACCTTTGAGCCGATTATTCTTAAATGTGACACGGTTGGCTTTTACAGTCGGTAACCGGTCTTGTCTATCAACGTTTTTGTCTCCGACCTATTGCGCAAATAGGCAGCAGTCTGTACTGCCCCTCCACATGAGGTCTCTTTCGCGCCAGAATATATCAACATACTCCTGGCTATCTCAACTAGCGTGCGATTTGCGCGTTCTGCAACGCCGTTCTGTTGCGGGTATAGGGTACCGCTCTCTTTTTATGCTGTTTTCCGATAAGAATTGATTGAATTCACGACCCACGTACTCACAACCGTTATCGCTACGGATTGCTTTTATCTTTTTACCGCATTGTCTTTCACTCTACAAAGTGTTTAAACGCATTTAGTATTTGGTCCCGCGACTTGCCCCTCCGGCAGATGTCGTATTGATTGGTCCGCATATGTCTGTTTGCACAAGACTTAACATTTCTTTTGCGCGACTCTCAGATTCCCTTGGAAACGATCCAACGCATATTTTGCTTTACGCGCAAGTTTCGCACACATCGCCTTTCAAGTCCATGTTTTCCTTGATCGATTTCAAATCAATCGTAAATAGGTCACAGCACTTAGTAGCCTGCAGTATTGTCACATTTTAGTGTCTTTATTATGGCTCTCTCCCTCTCTCTCAAACACCACTTTATACCCCTTTGACACGGATTTTGAAACAGATATAAAGTTTGTTTGTAGTTCTCTAACGTATAAAACGTTTTTTAATTCGTTCAAAAATTTCACGAATTTACACACACAGTACCAATGCGGCGGCTCTTATGCAATTGTCGCCCGCGAGAAGAATTTTTCATTTTTAAAGTCAACAAACCACGATTTATCACAACACATATGAGCTGTAGCGCCACTGTCCAGACACCACATCGATTTTGTCACTTTACTGTTACTCTGCACACTCGCGAGTACAGCGAACGATCGTTTTGCATCGTTGCTTTTTTCCTTTCCTTTGTCATTTATTTTTTTTTTGCACTGCGCAATAAAATGACCTTCACGGCCGCATTGATACCAGTTTTTGGCATGCATAGCATCGTTATTTTCATGCACTTTTTGCTTGCTCTGTTTTTTGTACGCGACACATTCTCTTGTGGGCTTCTTCGTTGCTTATTTTTGGTCTCTCTCCTTCTTCAATAATTTTGATTTTAAGGTAAGACAATAATGGCAACTGTTCTCGCAAGTTTCGATCGTGACGAACAAAATTGTCAAAATGTCGTTCAGAACATTTCCATATCATCTTCATTTAGCTTGTCCATTATATCGGAAAACTGCATTTATGTAGTTTTGCACAGCCGAATTCTCTGACAAGCTTAACCGAAGCAATTTTCGAAACAACGTAATATTTCTGGCAGGTCCACCCGGCTGATACATACCGGCGAGCTTATCCCAAGCTTCTTTTGCCGAAACACAGTTCTTAATGAAACTTATCTGTGACGCTTACACACAAGAGCAACTCCTGACACAGGAAAAATTCAACGCAGAACGAAAGGAAGACAATTCATGTGTGACCAGAGCTTCGATACTTATCGATATATCGATACTTAAGTATTAATCGTTGCGATATTCAAAGATATTTCAACATTTTCAAATTCAAATGGTTGTCCTTCTCGCCAATAATTGTCAAAAGTCCGAATTTCTTCCAACATTATGAAGCACTTTATATATATATTGATTCTGCATTAAAAGTTGAAAATACGTATGTTTGAAATGAAATCGAGAAATGTACGTATTACGTATCTGTTTCCAAATTCAAATGCTTGTATCTCCGCCAATAATTGCCCAAAGTCCGAATTTCTTCCAACATAATATATATAGATTCTGCATCTAAAGTTTAAAATATGTATTTTTAAAATAAAACCCAGAAATTTCTGTTTTCCAAATTCAAATGGTTGTAAGAACCTATGAAAAATATAACGAAGAAAGAAAGGATGACAATTCATGTGTGACCAGAGCTTCGATTCTTATCCATATAGAGATACTTAAGTATTAATCGTTGCTGCGATATTCAAAGATATTTCAACATTAATGATTACATACTTAACTAAATACCAAGATTAATAAAAATTCATTTCATAAATACATTCACATGTTTGTTCTTTTGTAAATTCTTGGTTAATACATCAGACATCTGGAGGTTCCTATTCAACGCCGGAATCTCGTTCTCGAGGCGCGACTTCAGTGACGTTAGCTCGTCCAGTTTCTTCTTGTTCACCTCCTTCTCGGTTGTTAGCAGCTTGGCGAGACTCTCGCGCTCCGCTTGCAGGCGCTTGAACTCCTCGGGATTCCTGTTGCTCTTCTCGACGAGAGCATTGGCACGTTGACGCCACTTGATGGCCTCGGTGCGCAGCGAGGTGTTCTCCACATTCAGCTCCTCGATCTTTGAGGTCAGCTCTTTATTGCCGCAGCGCGAACACCTCCTTCTCTACGCTGCTGATGCGCTCCATAAACTCTGCAACGCATTTTGTCAGCGCATTGCGCTACTCGTAGCCGTCTGTGCCAATTTTTACCCCGGATACCCATTTACAGCCTATGGCTCTCTTGCCCTCTGGCAAATCTACAAGTTCCCAGATATTATTTGCTCCAAGTGTTTGACTTTCTTTCTTTATTGATGCTGATCGTTCTCTACTCATTTTTGAATTAATAGCATCACCTACAAATGCGGTGATTGGCACACCTCTGCTCTTAACATATTAAGAGTATTACCTTCCTGGGACGGCCCGGCATACCAGTCCATAACTTTTATGGACGACCTGGTCCCCGAACTTCACATAATTCGGGTGACTCCACTTCTGCCGCATTTCGTTACTCGTTGCATTCATTACTTTGATTGTCTGACTCAATACCTGCTTCGCATTTCTTCATTGCCGCATTCTACGCAGGCTGTTTGAGCCTGCTGATTTGGTAGCACACATTCATCAAATAACGCTATATCTCTGCTGTCCCTCACAGATTCTACAAGATATTTTTCCAAGAATATAACATCTCTGCTTTCAATCACCTTTTCGGATTCTGGACAATACAGCCGATACGCTTTTGCTGTTAACGAATAACCTATCATTACATACTCGCTACACTTTGGTTTGAACTTTTTTGTGCCACTTATTGAGTGCAATCACTTTTGAGCCGAATATTCTTAAATGTGACACGGTTCGCTTTTCACCGGTCGGTAACCGGTCTTGTCTATCAACGTTTTTGTCTCCGACCTATTGCGCAAATAGGCAGCAGTCTGTACTGGCTCCCCATGAGGTCTCTTTCGGGCCAGAATATATCAACATACTCCTGGCTATCTCAACTAGCGTGCGATTTGCGCGTTTTGCAACGCCGTTCTGTTGCGGTGTAAACGGTACCGTCAGCTCTCTTTTTATGCCGTTTTCCGATAAAATTGATTGAATTCACGACCACGTACTCACGACCGTTATCGCTACGGATTGCTTTTATCTTTTTACCGCATTCTCTTTCGGCAAACTCTGACAAAGTGTCTAAACGCATTTGTGATTGGTCCCGCGACTTCAAGAAATACACAAAAGTATAACGCGAATAATCGTCGATAAATGTCGCAAAGTACCGTGCCCCTCCGGCAGACGTCGTACTGATTGGTCCACATATGTCTGTATGCACAAGACTTAACACTTCTTTTGCGCGACTCTCAGATGCCATTGGAAACGATCCAACGCATATTTTGCTTTTCGCTCAAGTTTCGCACACATCGCCTTTCAAGTCCATGTTTTTCTTGATCGATTTCAAACCGTGCACGATCTCATTCCTGCCATTTTGTTTAAGCTTGCTATATTTAGATGACCAAGACGATTATGCCATTTCCATAATTCACTGCAGCTTGCATTTGAGTACACACATTTTTCCATATTCACATCAATCGTAAATAGGTCACAACACTTAGTAGCCTGCAGTATTGTCACATTTTGAGTGTCTTTTATTATGGCTCTCTCTCTCTCTCTCAAACACCACTTTATACCATTTTGCCACGGCTTTTGAAACAGATATAATGTTTGTTTGTAATTCTCTAACGTACAAAACGTTTTTTAATTCAATCAAAAATTTCCCGAATTTACACACACAGTACCAATGCCGTCGGCTCTTATGAAATTTCGCCGCGAGAAGAATTTTTTCATTGTGCTCTTTAAAGTCAACAAACCACGATTTATCACAACACATGTGAGCTGTAGCGCCACTGTCCAGACACCACATCGATTTTGTCACTTTACTGTTACTCTGCTCACTCGCAAGTATAGCGAACGATCGTTTTGCGTCGTTGCTCTTTTCCTTTCCTTTGTCATTTATTCTTTCTTTGCACTGCGCAATAAAATGACCTTCACGGCCGCATCTATAACACTTTTTGGCATGCATAGCACCGTTATTTTCATGCACTTTTTGCTTGCTCTTTTTTTGTACGCGACACAAACGCTTGCTGTACATGTTGTGGGCTTCTTCGTTGCTTATTTTTTGTCTCTCTCCTTCTTCAATAATTTTGATTTTAAGGTAAGACAATAATGGCAACTGTTCTCGCGTTTCGATCACGACGACAAAATTTTCAAAACTTTTTCCAAGTCCCGACAGCAAACAAATTGTCAAAATGTCTTCAGAAATTTGCTTGTCCACTATATCGGAAAATGTATTTATTTAGTTTTGCACAGCCGAATTCTCTGACAAGCTTAACCGAAGCAATTTTCGAAACAACGTAATTTTTCTGGCAGGTCCACGCGGCTGATACATACCGGCGAGAACTTACAGTTCCTTAACTGAAACGTTCTGTAGCACGCTCTTACGCCAGGTATACTTGCTAATGCTTTTTCGTCACGCGTATCATACTCAGCTTTTTCAGCCGAACTCTCCGATTTCACAATTCTTCGCACACTTTTCATATGCAGAGCATATAATCCTTGTCTACTCATTTTTATTATATTATTATTTTAGCACACAGCAATTAAAAATACCAACCACTACTCTTCATGGTTCTAGGCCCATAACCTGTTGTAAATGGCGTGGAAAAATGAAGAGTTAAACGCAGTTTCTGATTATGGATTATGTTTATTATGCGCGGGTGCGTACTTTCACTTGTTGAAGAGATTGAGACGACAACTCCTGAACACAGGAAAAATTCAACGCAGAAAGAAAGGAAGACAATTCATGTGTGACCAGAGCTTCGATACTATCGATATATCGATACTAGTATTAATGTACGCGATATTCAAACGATATTTCTAACACTCTCTCTCTAATGATTACATACTTAACTAAATACCAAGATTAATAACAATTCATTTCATAAATACATTTCACATGTTTGTTCTTTTGTAAATTCTTGGTTAACATATCAGACATTTCACTTCGATTCTAACAACGCCTGAATCTCCTTCTCGAGGCGCGACTTCCGTGACGTGAGCTCGTCCAACTGCTTCTTGTTCACCTCCTTCTCGGTTGTTAGCAGCTTGGCGAGACTCTCGCGCTCCGCTTGCAGGCGCTTGAACTCCTCGGGATTCCTGTTGCTCTTCTCGACGAGAGCATTGGCACGTTGACGCCACTTGATGGCCTCGGTGCGCAGCGAGGTGTTCTCCACATTCAGCTCCTCGATCTTTGAGGTCAGCTCTTTATTGCCGCAGCGCGAACACCTCCTTCTCTACGCTGCTGATGCGCTCCATAAACTCTGCAACGCATTTTGTCAGCGCATTGCGCTACTCGTAGCCGTCTGTGCCAATTTTTACCCCGGATACCCATTTACAGCCTATGGCTCTGTTGCCCTCTGGCAAATCTACAAGTTCCCAGGTATTATTTGCTCCAAGTGCTTGACTTTCCTTCTTTATTGATGCTGATCGTTCTCTACTCATTTTTGAATTAATAGCATCACCTACAAATGCGGGGATTGGACACCCTCTGCTCTTAACATATTAAGAGTATTCCTTCCTGGGACGGCCCGCATACCAGTCCATAACTTTTATGGACGACCTGGTCCTCGAACTTCACATAATTCGGGTGACTCCACTTCATTGCTTTGCGCACAGTCTTCGGTCTCGTTACATTCATTACTTTGATTGTCTGACTCAATACCTGCTTCTGCTAGCATTTCTTCATTGCCGCATTCTACACAGGCTGTTTGAGCCTGCTGATTTGGTAGCACATTCATCAAATAACGCTATATCTCTGCTGTCCCTCACAGATTCTACAAGTATTTTTCCAAGAATATAACATCTCTGCTTTCAATCACCTTTTCGGATTCTGGACAAGACAGCCGATACGCGTTTGCTGTTAACGAATAACCTATAATTACATACTCGCTACCCTTTGGCTTGAACTTCTTTTTGTGCCACTTATTGAGTGCAATCACTTTTGAGCCGAATATTCTTAAATGTGACACGGTTGGCTTTTTACCGGTCGGTAACCGGTCTTGTCTATCAACGTTTTGTCTCCGACCTATTGCGCAAATAGGCAGCAGTCTGTACTGCCCCCCCATGAGGTCTCTTTCGCGCCAGAATATATCAACATACTCTGGCTATCTCAACTAGCGTGCGATTTGCGCGTTCTGCAACGCCGTTCTGTTGCGTCTCTTTTATGCCGTTTTCCGATAAGAATTGATTGAATTCACGACCCACGTACTCACAACCGTTATCGCTACGGATTGCGTTTTATCTTTTTACCGCATTGTCTTTCGGCAACTCTACAAAGTGTTTAAACGCATTTAGTATTTGGTCCCGCGACTTCAAGAAATACACAAAAGTATAACGCGAATAATCGTCGATAAATGTCGCAAAGTACGTGCCCCTCCGGCAGACGTCGTATTGATTGGTCCACATATGTCTGTATGCACAAGACTTAACATTTCTTTTGCGCGACTCTCTAGATTCCCTTGGAAACGATCCAACGCATATTTTGCTTTTCGCGCAAGTTTCGCACACATCGCCTTTCAAGTCCATGTTTTTCTTGATCGATTTCAAACCGTGCACGATCTCATTCCTTGCCATTTTGTTTAAGCTTGCTATATTTAGATGACCAAGACGATTATGCCATTTCCATAATTCACTGCAGCTTGCATTTGAGTACATACATTTTTCCATATTCACATCAATCGTGAATAGGTCACAACACTTAGTAGCCTGCAGTATTGTCACATTTTGAGTGTCTTTATTATGGCTCTCTCTCTCTTCAAACACCAACTTTATACCCTTTTGCACGGCTTTTGAAACAGATATAAAGTTTGTTTGTAGTTCTCTAACGTACAAAACGTTTTTTAATTCGATTCAAAAATTTCCCGAATTTACACACACAGTACCAATGCCGTCGGCTCTTATGAAATATTCGCCCGCGAGAAGAATTTTTTCATTGTGCTCTTTAAAGTCAACAAACCACGATTTATCACAACACATATGAGCAGTGGCGCCACTGTCCAGACATCACATCGATTTGTCACTTTACTGTTACTCTGCACACTCGCGAGTACAGCGAACGATCGTTTTGCGTCGTTGTTTTTTCCTTTCCTGTCATTTATTCTTTCTTTGCACTGCGCAATAAAATGACCTTCACGGCCGCATCTATAACACTTTTTGGCATGCATAGCACCGTTATTTTCATGCACATTTTTGCTTGCTCTAATTTTGTACGCGATACAAACGCTAGCTGTACTGTTGTGGGCTTCTTCGTTGCTTATTTTTTGTCTCTCTCCTTCTTTAATAATATTGATTTTAAGGTCAGACAATAATGGCAACTGTTCTCGCGTTTCGATCGCGACGACAAAATTTTCAAAACTTTTTCCAAGTCCCGACAGCAACAAAATTGTCAAAATGTCTTCAGAAATTTCCATATCAACTCATTTAGCTTGTCATTATATCGGAAACTCATTTATGTAGTTTTGCACAGCGTAATTCTCTGACAAGCTTAACCGAAGCAATTTTCGAAACAACGTAATTTTTCTGGCAGGTCCACGCGGCTGATACATACCGTCGAGCTTATCCCAAGCTTCTTTTGCCGAAACACAGTTCTTAATGAAACTTCTCTGTGACGCTTACACACAAGAGCAACTCCTGAACACAGGAAAAATTCAACGCAGAACGAAAGGAAGACAATTCATGTGTGACCAGAGCTTCGATACTTATCGATATATCGATACTTAAGTATAATCGTTGCGATATTCAAAGATATTTCAACATTTTTAATTTCAAATGGCTGTCCTTCGCCAATAATTGTCAAAAGTCCGAATTTCTTCCAACATTATGAAGCACTTTATATATATATTGATTCTGCATTAAAAGTTAAAAATACGTATGTTTGAAATGAAATCGAGAAATGTATGTATTACGTATCTGTTTCCAAATTCAAATGCTTGTATCTCCGCCAATAAATGCCCAAAGTCGCTTTTGTCAGAGCATTGCGCTCCTTGTAGCCGTAGTGCCAATTTTTACCCCGGATACCCATTTACAGCCTATGGCTCTCTTGCCCTCTGGCAAATCTACAAGTTCCCAGGTATTATTTGCTCCAAGTGTTTGACTTTCTTCTTTATTGATGCTGATCGTTCTCTACTCATTTTTGAATTAATAGCATCACCTACAAATGCGGGGATTGCACACCCTCTGCTCTTAACATATTAAGAGTATTACCTTCCTGGGACGGCCCGGCATACCAGTCCATAACTTTTATGGACGACCTGGTCCCCGAACTTCATATAATTCGGGTGACTCCACTTCATTGCTTTGCGTACAGTCTTCGGTCTCGTTACCTTCATTACTTTGATTGACTGACTCAATACCTGCTTCTGCATTTCTTCATTGCCGCATTCTAGCAGGCTGTTTGAGCCTGCTGATTTGGTAGCACACATTCATCAAATAACGCTATATCTCTGCTGTCCCTCACAGATTCTACAAGATATTTTTCCAAGAATATAACATCTCTGCTTTCAATCACCTTTTCGGATTCTGGACAATACAGCCGATACGCTTTTGCTGTTAACGAATAACCTATCATTACATACTAGCTACACTTTGGTTTGAACTTCTTTTGTGCCACTTATTGAGTGCAATCACTTTGAGCCGAATATTCTTAAATGTGACACGGTTCGCTTTTCACCGGTCGGTAACCGGTCTTGTCTATCAACGTTTTTGTCTCCGACCTATTGCGCAAATAGGCAGCAGTCTGTACTGGCTCCCCCTGAGTCCTCTTTTCGGCCAGAATATATCAACATACTCCTGGCTATCTCAACTACGTGCGATTTGCGCGTTTTGCAACGCCGTTCTGTTGCGGTGTAAACGGTACCGTCAGCTCTCTTTTTATGCCGTTTTCCGATAAGAATTGATTGAATTCACGAACCACGTACTCACAACCGTTATCGCTTCGGCTTGCTTTATCGTTTTAACGCATTGTCTTTCGGCTAACTCTACAAAGTGTTTAAACGCATTTAGTATTTGGTCCCGCGACTTCAAGAAATACACAAAAGTATAACGCGAATAATAGTCGATAAATGTCGCAAAGTACCGTGCCCCTCCGGCAGACGTCGTATTGATTGGTCCACATATGTCTGTATGCACAAGACTTAACACTTCTTTTGCGCGACTCTTAGATGCCCTTGGAAACGATCCAACGCATATTTTGCTTTTCGCGCAAGTTTCGCACACATCGCCTTTCAAGTCCATGTTTTTCTTGATCGATTTCAAACCGTGCACGATCTCATTCCTTGCCATTTTGTTTAAGCTTGCTATATTTAGATGACCAAGACGATTATGCCATTTCCATACTTCACTGCAGCTTGCATTTGAGTACACACTTTTTCCATATTCACATCAATCGTAAATAGGCCACAACACTTAGTGGCCTGCAGTATTGTCACATTTTGAGTGTCTTTTATTATGGCTCTCTCTCTCTCTCTCTCAAACACAACTTTATACCCTTTTGCCATGGCTTTTGAAACAGATATAATGTTTGTTTGTATTTCTCTAACGTACAAAACGTTTTTTAATTCAATACAAAAATTTCCCGAATTTACACACACAGTACCAATGCCGTCGGCTCTAATGAAATTGTCGCCCGCGAGAAGAATTTTTTCATTGTGCTCTTTAAAGTCAACAAACCACGATTTATCACAACACATGTGAGCTGTAGCGCCACTGTCCAGACACCACATCGATTTTGTCACTTTACTGTTACTCTGCACACTCGCGAGTACAGCGAACGATCGTTTTGCGTCGTTGCTCTTTTCCTTTCCTCTGTCATTTATTCTTTCTTTGCACTGCGCAATAAAATGACCTTCACGGCCGCATTTATACCACTTTTTGGCCTGCATAGCACCGTTATTTTCATGCACGTTTTTGCTTGCTCTGTTTTTTATACGCTTCTTCGTTGCTTATTTTTTGTCTCTCTCCTTCTTCAATACTTATGATTTTAAGGTAAGACAATAGGCAATTGTTCTCACGTTTCGATCACGACGACAAAATTTTCAAAACTTTTTCAAAGTCCCGACAGCAACAAAATTGTCGGAAAACTCATTTATGTAGATTTGCACAGTCGAATTCTCTGACAAGCTTAACCGAAGCAATTTTCGAAACAACGTAATTTTTCTGGCAGGTCCACGCGGCTGATACATACCGGCGAGCTTATCCCAAGATTCTTTTGCCAAAACACAGTTCTTAATGAAACTTATCTGCGACGCTTTTACAACCAGCAGTATACTTGCTAATGCTTTTTTCGTCACGCGTATCATACTCAGCTTTTTCAGCCGAAGTTGCACTCTCAGATTTCACAATTCTTCCGCACACTTTTCATATGCATCGACCACACCGCATAGTTTTCGCCATCCAACTTTTCGTTGACATATAATCCTTGTCCACTCATGTTTGTTATATTATAATTTTAGCACACAGCAATTAAAAATACCAACCACTACTCTTCATGTTTCTGGGCCCATAACCTGTTGTAAATGGCGTGAAAATGAAGAGTTAAACGCAGTTTCTGATTATGGATTATCTTTATTATGCGCAGGTGCGTATTTCCTTGTTGAAGGATTGAGAACAACCTGAACACAGGAAAAAATCAACGCAGAAAGAAAGGCAGACAATTCATGTGTGACCAGAGAAACTCCTGAACACAGGAAAAATTCAACGCAGAAAGAAAGGAAGACATCATGTGTGACCAGAGCTTGATACTTATCGATATATCGGTACTTAAGTATTAATCGTTGCTGCGATATTCAAAGATATTTCAACATTTTCAAATTCAAAGGGTTGTATCTTCGCCAATAATTATATACTGCATCTAAAGTTGAAAATACGAATTTATTAAGTAAAATCGAGAACTTGCCGTTTTAAGTTTCTGTTTCCAAATTCAAATTTTGTATCTTCACCAATAATTGTCAAAAGTCTCAATTTCTTCCAACATCATGAATTCCTTTTTATATAAATTGATTCTGCATTGTTATAAATGGCGTGGAAAACTGAAGAATTAAACGCAGTTTCTAATTATGGATTATCTTTATAATGAGTGGGTGCGTCTTTACTTGTTGAAGAATTCAGAGCAACTCCTGAACACAGGAAAAATTCAACGCAGAAAGAAAGGAAGACAATTCATGTGTGACCAGAGCTTCGATACTTATCGATATATCAATACTTAAATATTAATCGTTGCTGCGATATTCAAAGATATTTCAACATTTTCAAATTCAAATGGTTGTCTCTTCGTCAATAATTGTCAAAAGTCTGAATTTCTTCCAACATTATGAAGCCCTTTATATATATATTGATTCTGCATTAAAAGTTGAAAATACGTATATTTGAAATGAAATCGACAAATTTATGTATTAAGTTTCTGTTTCCAAATTCAAATGCTTGTTTCTCCGCCAATAATTGCCCAAAGTCCGAATTTCTTCCAACATAATATATAGATTCTGCATCTAAAGTTTAAAATATGTATTTTTAAAATAAAACCCAGAAATTTACGTTTTAAGTTTCTGTTTTCCAAATTCAAATGGTTGTAAGAACTTAGGAAAAATATAACGAAGAAAGAAAGGATGACAATTCATGTGTGACCAGAGCTTCGATACTTATCGATATAGCGATACTTAAGTATTAATCGTTGCTGCGATATTCAAAGATATTTCAACACTCTCTCTTAATGATTACATACTTAACTAAATACCAAGATTAATAAAATTCATTTCATAAATACATTTCACATGTTTGTTCTTTTGTAAATTCTTGGTTAATACATCAGACATCTGGAGGTTCCTATTCAACGCCGGAATCCGTACTCGAGGCGCGACTTCAGTGACGTTAACTCGTCTAGTTTCTTCTTGTTCACCTCCTTCTCGGTTGTTAGCAGCTTGGCGAGACTCTCGCGCTCCGCTTGCAGGCGCTTGAACTCCTCGGGATTCCTGTTGCTCTTCTCGACGAGAGCATTGGCACGTTGACGCCACTTGATGGCCTCGGTGCGCAGCGAGGTGTTCTCCACATTCAGCTCCTCGATCTTTGAGGTCAGCTCCTTGTTGCGCACTGCAGCGGGAACAGCTCCTTCTCTACGCTGCTGATGCGCTCCATCAACTCTGCAACGCGTTTTGTCAGCGCATTGCGCTCCTCGTAGCCGTCTTTGCCAATTTTTACCCCGGATACTCATTTACAGCCTATGGCTCTCTTGCCCTCTGGCAAATCTACAAGTTCCCAGATATTATTTGCTCCAAGTGCTTGACTTTCCTTCATTATTGATGCTGATCGTTCTCTACTCATTTTTTAATTAATAGCATCACCTACACATGCGGTGATTGACACAGCCTCTGCTCTTAACATATTAAGAGTATTACCTTCCTGGGACGGCCCGGCATACCAGTCCATACTTTTATGGACGACCTGGTCCCTCGAACTTCAATAATTCGGGTGACTCCACTTCATTGCTTCGGTCTCGTTACATTCATTACTTTGATTGTCTGACTCCAATACCTGCTTCTGCCAGCATTTCTTCATTTCCGCATTCTACACAGGCTGTTTGAGCCTGCTGATTTGGTAGCACACATTCATCAAATAACGCTATATCTCTGCTGTCCCTCACAGATTCTACAAGATATTTTTCCAAGAATATAACATCTCTGCTTTCAATCATCTTTTCGGGTTCTGGACAATGCAGCCGATATGCTTTTGCTGTTAACGAATAACCTATCATTACATACTCACTACCCTTTGGCTTGAACTTCTTTTTGTGCAACTTATTGAGTGCAATCACTTTTGAGCAGAATATTCTTAAATGTGACACGGTTGTCTTTCTACCGGTAGGTAACCAGTCTTTTCTATCAACGTTTTTGTCTCCGACCTATTGCGCAAATTGGCAGCAGTCTGTACTGCCCCTCTCCATGAGGTCTCTTTCGCGCCAGAATATATCAACATTCTGCTGGTAATCTCAACTAGCGTGCGATTTGCGCGTTCTGCAACGCCGTTCTCTTTTATGCCGTTTTCCGATAAGAATTGATTGAATTCACGACCCACGTACTCACAACCGTTATCGCTACGGATTGCTTTTATCTTTTTACCGCATTGTCTTTCGCAACTCTACAAAGTGTTTAAAGGCATTTAGTATTTGGTCGCGCGACTTCAAGAAATACACAAAAGTATAACGCGAATAATCGTCGATAAATGTCGCAAAGTACCGAGCCGCTCCGGCAGACGTCGTATTGATTGGTCCACATATGTCTGTATGCATAAGACTTAACATTTCTTTTGCGCGACTCTCAGATGCCATTGGAAACGATCCAGGGATATTTTGCTTTTCGCGCAAGTTTCGCACACATAGTCTTTCAAGTCCATGTTTTTCTTGATCGATTTCAAACCGTGCACGATCTCATTCCTTGCCATTTTGTTTAAGCTTGCTATATTTAGATGACCAATACGATTATGCCATTTCCATAATTCACTGCAGCTTGCATTTGAGTACATACATTTTTCCATATTCACATCAATCGTAAATAGGTCACAACACTTAGTAGCCTGCAGTATTGTCACATTTTGAGTGTCTTTTATTATGGCTCTCTCTCTCTCTCAAACACCACTTTATACCATTTTGCCGCGGCTTTTGAAACAGATATAAAGTTTGTTTGTAGTTCTCTAACGTACAAAATGTTTTTTAATTCGATGCAAAAATTTCACGAATTTACACACGCAGTACCAATGCCGTCGGCTCTAATGAAATTGTCGCCGCGAGAAGAATTTTTTCATTGTGCTCTTTAAAGTCAACAAACCGCGATTTATCACAACACATATGAGCAGTGGCGCCACTGTCCAGACACCACATCGATTTTGTCACTTTACTGCTACTCTGCACACTCGCGAGTACAGCGAACGATCGTTTTGCATCGTTGCTTTTTTCCTTTCCTTTGTCATTTATTCTTTCTTTGCACTGCGCAATAAAATGACCTTCACGGCCGCATTGATACCACTTTTTGGCATGCATAGCACCGTTATTTTCGTGCACTTTTTTGATTGCTCTGTTTTTTGTACGCGACACAAAGGCTCGCTGTACACTCTTGTGAGCTTCTTCGTTGCTTATTTTTTGTCTCTCTCCTTCTTCAATTTGATTTTAAGGTAAGACAATAATGGCAACTGTTTTCAAACTTTCAAAACTTTTTCCGAGTCACGACAGCAACAAAATGTCTTCAGAAATTTCCATATCAACTCATTTAGCTTGTCCATTATATCGGAAAACTCATTTATGTATGTGCAAAACTCAGCCGAATTCTCTGACAAGCTTAACCGAAGCAATTTTCGAAACAACGTAATTTTTCCGGCAGGTCCACGCGGCTGATACATACCGACGAGCTTATCGCAAGCTTCTTTTGCCGAAACACAGTTCTTAATGAAACTTATCTGTGACACTTTTACACCCAGCAGTATACTTGCTAATGCTTTTCGTCACGCGTATCATACTCAGCTTTTTCAGCCGAAGTTGCACTCTCCGATTTTACAATTCTTCCGCACACTTTTCATATGCACCGACCACACCGCATAGTTTTCGCCATCCAACTTTTCGATGGCATATACTCCTTGTCCACTCATGTTTATTATATTATTATTTTAGCACACAGCAATTAAAAATACCAACCACTACTCTTCACGGTTCTGGGCCCATAACCTGTTGTAAATGGCGTGGAAAAATGAAGAGTTAAACGCAGTTTCTAATTATGGATTATCTTTATTATGCGCGGGTGCGTATTTACTTGTTGAAGGATTGAGAGCAACTCCTGAACACAGGAAAAATTCAACGCAGAAAGAAAGGAAGACAATTCATGTGTGACCAGAGCAACTCCTAAACACAGGAAAAATTCAACGCAGAAAGAAAGGAAGACGATTCATGTGTGACCAGAGATTCGATACTTATCGATATATCGATACTTAAGTATTAATCGTTGCTACGATTTTCAAAGATATTTCAACATTTTCAAATTCAAATGGTTGTCTCTTCGCCAATAGTTGTCAAAAGTCCGAAATTCTTCCAACATTATGAAGCCCTTTTATATATATTGATTCTGCATTAAAGTTGAAAATACGTATTTTTGAAATGAAATCGAGAAATTTACGTATTAAGTTTCTGTTTCCAAATTCAAATGCTTGTATATCCGCCAATAATTGCCCAAAGTCCGAATTTCTTCCAACATAATATATATAGATTCTGCATCTAAAGTTTAAAATATGTATTTTTAAAATAAAACCCAGAAATTTCTGTTTTCCAAATTCAAATGGTTGTAAGAACCTATGAAAAATATAACGAAGAAAGAAAGGATGACAATTCATGTGTGACCAGAGCTTCGATACTATCCATATAGAGATACTTAAGTATTAATCGTTGCTGCGATATTCAAAGATATTTCAACACTCTTCTGAATGATTACATACTTAACTAAATACCAAGATTAATAAAAATTCATTTCATAAATACATTTCACTTGTTTGTTCTTTTGTAAATTCTTGGTTAGTACATCAGACATCTGGAGGTTCCTATTCAACGCCGGAATCTCGTTCTCGAGGCGCGACTTTAGTGACGTTAGCTCGTCCAACTGCTTCTTGTTCACCTCCTTCTCGGTTGTTAGCAGCTTGGCGAGACTCTCGCGCTCCGCTTGCAGGCGCTTGAACTCCTCGGGATTCCTGTTGCTCTTCTCGACGAGAGCATTGGCACGTTGACGCCACTTGATGGCCTCGGTGCGCAGCGAGGTGTTCTCCACATTCAGCTCCTCGATCTTTGTGGTCAGCTCCTTGTTGGCGCACTGCAGCGGGAACAGCTTCTTCTGTACGCTGCTGATGCGCTCCATAAACTCTGCAACGCGTTTTGTCAGAGCATTGCGCTCCTTGTAGCCGGATACCCACTTACAGCCTATGGCTCTGTTGCCCTCTGGCAAATCTACAAGTTCCCAGATTTTATTTGCTCCAAGTGCTTGACTTTCCTTCTTTATTTATGCTGATCTATCTCTACTTATTTTTAATTAATAGCATCACCTACAAATGCGGGGATTGGCACACCCTCTGCTCTTAACATATTAAGAGTATTACGACGACTCTGGTCCTCGAACTTCACATAATTCGGGTGACCCCACTTCATTGCTTTGCGCACAGTCTTCGGTCTCGTTATATTCATTACTTTGATTGTCTGACTCAATACCTGCTTCTGCTAGCATTTCTTCATTGACGCATTCTACAGTGGCTGTTTGAGCCTGCTGATTTGGTAGCATCTCCGCTGTATCTCTGCTGTCCCTCACAGATTCTACAAGATATTTTTTTCTAAGAATATACCATCTCTGCTTTCAATCACCTTTTCGGATTCTGGACAATACAGGCGATACGCTTTTGCTGTTAGCGAATAACCTAACATTACATACTCGCTACCCGTTGGTTTGAACTTCTTTTTGTACCACTTATTGAGTGCAATCACTTTTAAGCCGAATATTCTTAAATGTGACACGGTTCGCTTATTACCGGTCGGTAACCGGTCTTGTCTATCAACGTTTTTGTCTCCGACCTATTGCGCAAATAGGCAGCAGTCTGTACTGGCTCTCCCCATGAGGTATCTTTCGCGCCAGAATATATCAACATACTCCTGGCTATCTCAACTAGCGTGCGATTTGCGCGTTTTACAACGCCGTTCTGTTGCGATGTAAACGGTACCGTCAGCTCTCTTTTTATGCCGTTTTCCGATAACAATTGATTGAATTCACGACCCACGTACTCACAACCGTTATCGCTACGGATTGCTTTTAGCGTTTTACCGCATTGTCTTTCGGCTAACTCTACAAAGTGTTTAAAGGCATTTAGTATTTGGTACCGCGACTTCAAGAAATACACAAAAGTATAACGCGAATAATCGTCGATAAATGTCGCAAAGTACCGTGCCCTCCGGCAGACGTCGTATTGATTGGTCCACATATGTCTGTATGCACAAGACTTAACATTTCTTTTGCGCGACTCTCAGATTCCATTGGAAACGATCCAACGCATATTTTGCTTTTCGCGCAAGTTTCGCACACATCGCCTTTCAAGTCCATGTTTTTCTTGATCGATTTCAAACCGTGCACGATCTCATTCCTTGCCATTTTGTTTAAGCTTGCTATATTTAGATGACCAAGACGATTATGCCATTTCCATACTTCATTGCAGCTTGCATTTGAGTACATACATTTTTCCATATTCACATCAATCGTAAATAGGTCACAACACTTAGTAGCCTGCAGTATTGTCACATTTTGAGCGTCTTTTACGATGGCTCTCTGTCTCTCAAACACCACTTTATACCCTTTTGCCACGGCTTTTGAAACAGATAAAAAATTTCAACAAACCACGATTTATCACAACACATATGAGCAGTGGCGCCACTGTCCAGACACCACATCGATTTTGTCACTTTACTGTTACTCTGCACACTCGTGAGTACAGCGAACGATTCTTTCTTTGCACTGTGCAATAAAATGATCCTCACGGCCGCATTTATACCACTTTTTGGCATGCATAGCACCGTTATTTTCATGCACTATTTTGCTTGCTCTGTTTTTTGTACGCGACACAAGGGCTTGCTGTACACTCTTGTGGGCTTCTTCGTTGATTATTTTTTGTCTCTCTCCTTCTTCAATATTTTTGATTTTAAGGTCAGACAATAATGGCAACTGTTCTCGCGTTTCGATCGCGACGACAAGAATTTTCGAAACTTTTTCCAAGTCCCGCAGCAACAAAATTGTCAAATTATTTTCAGAAATTTCCATTGCAAAATCCTTTAGCTTGTCCACTATATCGGAAATTTATGTAGTTTTGCACAGCCGAATTCTCTGACAAGCTTAACTGAAGCCATTTTCGAAACAACGTAATTTTTCTGGCAGGTCCACGCGGTTAATACATACCGGCGAGCTTATCCCAAGCTTCTTTTGCCGAAACATAGTTTTTAATGAAACTTATCTGTGACACTTTTACACCGAGCAGTATACTTGCTAATGCTTTTTCGTCACGCGTATCATACTCAGCTTTTTCAGCCGAAGTTGCACACTCCGATTTCACAATTCTTCCGCACACTTTTCGTATGCACCGACCGCTTAGTTTTCGCCATCCAACTTTTCGATGGCATATAATCCTTGTCCACTCATGTATATTATATTATTATTTTAGCAATTCATGTGCGACCAGAGCTTCGATACTTATCGATATATCGATACTTAAGTAATAATCAAATGGTTGTCTCTTCGCCAATAATTGTCAAAAGTCAGAATTTCTTCAACATTATGAAGCCCTTTATATATATATTGATTCTGCATTGTTGTAAATGGCGTGGAAAACTGAAGAGTAAAACTCAGTTTCTAATTATGGATTATCTTTATTATGAGCGGGTGCATCTTTGATTGTTGAAGAATTGAGAGCAACTCCTGAACTTAGGAAAAATACAACGAGGAAAGAAAGGAAGACAATTTATGTGTGACCAGAGCTTCGATACTTATCGATATAGCTATACTTTAGCATTAATCTTTGCTGAACGATATTCAAAGATATTTTCAACATTTTCAAGTTCAAATGGTTGTCTCTTCGCCAATTCAAGTCAGAAATTTCTTTCCAACATTATGAAGCTCCTTTATATTTATATTTTGATATGCATTAAAAGTTGAAAATACGTATCTTTGAAATGAAATTGACAAATTTATATTTTAAGTTTCTGTTTCCAAATTCAAATGGTTGTATTCCGCCAATAATTGTCCAAAGTCCGAATTTCTTCCAACATAATATATATATATAGATTCTGCATCTAAAGCTTAAACTATGTATTTTTTTTAAATAAAACCGAGAAATTTACGTTTTAAGTTTCTGTTTTCCAAATTCAAATGGTTGTAAGAACTTAGGACAAATATAACGAAGAAAGAAGGGATGACAATTCATGTGTGACCACATGGTTAATACATCAGACATCTGGAGGTTCCTATTCAACGCCGGAATCTCGTTTTCGGGGCGCGACTTTAGTGACGTTAGCTCGTCCAACTGCTTCTTGTTCACCTCCTTCTCGGTTGTTAGCAGCTTGGCGAGACTCTCGCGCTCCGCTTGCAGGCGCTTGAACTCCTCGGGATTCCTGTTGCTCTTCTCGACGAGAGCATTGGCACGTTGACGCCACTTGATGGCCTCGGTGCGCAGCGAGGTGTTCTCCACATTCAGCTCCTCGATCTTTGAGGTCAGCTCCTTGTTACCGCACTGCAGCGGGAACAGCTCCTTCTCTACGCTGCTGATGCGCTCCATCAACTCTGCAACTCGTTTTGTTAGAGCATTGCGCTCCTTGTAGCCGTAGTTGCCAATTTTTACCCCTGATACCCATTTACAGCCTATGGCTCTCTTGCCCTCTGGCAAATCTACAAGCTCCCAGATATTATTTGCTCCAAGTGCTTGACTTTCCTACTTTATTGATGCTGATTGTTCTAAACCATAATAACCATTACATACTCATTACATACTCGCTACCCTTTGGTTTGAACTTCTTTTTGTGCAACATATTGAGTGCAATCACTTTGATCAGAATATTCTTAAATGTCACACGGTTGGCTTTTTACCGGTCGGTAACCAGTCTTTTCTATCATCGTTTTTGTCTCCGACCTATCGCAAATAGGCAGCAGTCTGACTGCCTCTCCCCAAGAGAATATATCAACATACTCCTGGCCATCTCAACTAACGTGCGATTTGGTGCTTTCTGCAACGCCGTTCGATATTCAAAGATATTTCAACGCTCTCTCTTAATGATTACATACTTAACTAAATACCAAGATTAATAAAAATTCATTTCATAAATACATTTCACATGTTTGTTCTTTTGTAAATTCTTGGTTAGTACATCAGACATCTGGAGGTTCCTATTCAACGCCGGAATCTCGTTCTCGAGGCGCGACTTTAGTGACGTTAGCTCGTCCAACTGCTTCTTGTTCACCTCCTTCTCGGTTGTTAGCAGCTTGGCGAGACTCTCGCGCTCCGCTTGCAGGCGCTTGAACTCCTCGGGATTCCTGTTGCTCTTCTCGACGAGAGCATTGGCACGTTGACGCCACTTGATGGCCTCGGTGCGCAGCGAGGTGTTCTCCACATTCAGCTCCTCGATCTTTGAGGTCAGCTCCTTGTTGGGCACTGCAGCGGGAACAGCTCCTTCTCTACGCTGCTGATGCGCTCCATAAACTCTGCAACGCGTTTTGTCAGAGCATTGCGCTCCTTGTAGCCGGATACCCACTTACAGCCTATGGCTCTCTTGCCCTCTGGCAAATCTACAAGTTCCCAGATTTTATTTGCTCCAAGTGCTTGACTTTCCTTCTTTATTTATGCTGATCTATCTCTACTTATTTTTTAATTAATAGCATCACCTACAAATGCGGGGATTGGCAGACCCTCTGCTCTTAACATACTAAGAGTATTACGACGACCTGGTCCTCGAACTTCACATAATTCGGGTGACTCCACTTCATTGCTTTGCGCACAGTCTTCGGTCTCGTTATATTCATTACTTTGATTGTCTGACTCAATACCTGCTTCTGCCAGCATTTCTTCATTTCCGCATTCTACACAGGCTGTTTGAGCCTGCTGATTTGGTAGCATCTCCGCTGTATCTCTGCTGTCCCTCACAGATTCTACAAGATATTTTTTTTCTAAGAATATACCATCTCTGCTTTCAATCACCTTTTCGGATTCTGACAATACAGGCGATACGCTTTTGCTGTTAGCGAATAACCTAACATTACATACTCGCTACCCGTTGGTTTGAACTTCTTTTTGTACCACTTATTGAGTGCAATCACTTTTAAGCCGAATATTCTTAAATGTGACACGGTTCGCTTATTACCGGTCGGTAACCGGTCTTGTCTATCAACGTTTTTTGTCTCCGACCTATTGCGCAAATAGGCAGCAGTCTGTCTGGCTCTCCCATGAGGTATCTTTCGCGCCAGAATATATCAACATACTCCTGGCTATCTCAACTAGCGTGCGATTTGCGCGTTTTACAACGCCGTTCTGTTGCGATGTAAACGGTACCGTCAGCTCTCTTTTTATGCCGTTTTCCGATAACAATTGATTGAATTCACGACCCACGTACTCACAACCGTTATCGCTACGGACTGCTTTTATCGTTTCAGCGCATTGTCTTTCGGCTAACTCTACAAAGTGTTTAGGCATTTAGTATTTGGTACCGCGACTTCAAGAAATACACAAAAGTATAACGCGAATAATCGTCGATAAATGTCGCAAAGTACCGTGCCCCTCCGGCAGACGTCGTATTGATTGGTCCACATATGTCTGTATGCACAAGACTTAACACTTCTTTTGCGCGACTCTCAGATGCCATTGGAAACGATCCAACGCATATTTTGCTTTTCGCGCAAGTTTCGCACACATCGCCTTTCAAGTCCATGTTTTTCTTGATCGATTTCAAACCGTGCACGATCTCATTCCTTGCCATTTTGTTTAAGCTTGCTATATTTAGATGACCAAGACGATTATGCCATTTCCATACTTCATTGCAGCTTGCATTTGAGTACATACATTTTTCCATATTCACATCAATCGTAAATAGGTCACAACACTTAGTAGCCTGCAGTATTGTCACATTTTGAGCGTCTTTTACGATGGCTCTCTCTGTCTCTCAAACACCACTTTATACCCTTTTGCCACGGCTTTTGAAACAGATAAAAAATTTCAACAAACCACGATTTATCACAACACATATGAGCAGTGGCGCCACTGTCCAGACACCACATCGATTTTGTCACTTTACTGTTACTCTGCACACTCGTGAGTACAGCGAACGATTCTTTCTTTGCACTGTGCAATAAAATGATCCTCACGGCCGCATTTATACTCACTTTTTGGCATGCATAGCACCGTTATTTTCATGCACTATTTTGCTTGCTCTGTTTTTTGTACGCGACACAAAGCTTGCAGTACACTTTGTGGGCTTCTTCGTTGATTATTTTTTGTCTCTCTCCTTCTTCAATAATTTTGATTTTAAGGTCAGACAATAATGGCAACTGTTCTCGCGTTTGATCGCGACGACAATTTTCAAAACTTTTTCCAAGTCCCGACAGCAACAAAATTGTCAAAATGTCTTCAGAAATTTCCATATCAATATCCTTTAGCTTGTCCACTATATCGGAAAACCTTTATGTAGTTTTGCACAGCCGAATTCTCTGACAAGCTTAACTGAAGCCATTTTCGAAACAACGTAATTTTTCTGGCAGGTCCACGCGGTTAATACATACCGGCGAGCTTATCCCAAGCTTCTTTTGCCGAAACATAGTTTTAATGAAACTTATCTGTGACACTTTTACAACCGAGCAGTATACTTGCTAATGCTTTTTCGTACGCGTATCATACTCAGCTTTTTCAGCCGAAGTTGCACTCTCCGATTTCACAATTCTTCCGCACACTTTTCGTATGCACCGACCGCTTAGTTTTCATCATCCAACTTTTCGATGGCATATAATCCTTGTCCACTCATGTATATTATATTATTATTTTAGCAATTCATGTGCGACCAGAGCTTCGATACTTATCGATATATCGATACTTAAGTAATAATCAAATGGTTGTCTCTTCGCCAATAATTGTCAAAAGTCCGAATTTCTTCCAACATTATGAAGCCCTTTATATAAATATATTGATTCTGCATTGTTGTAAATGGCGTGGAAAACTGAAGAGTAAACCTCAGTTTCTAATTATGGATTATCTTTATTATGAGCGGGTGCATCTTTGATTGTTGAAGAATTGAGAGCAACTCCTGAACTTAGGAAAAATACAACGAGGAAAGACGGAAGACAATTTATGTGTGACCAGAGCTTCGATACTTATCGATATAGCTATACTTTAGCATTAATCTTTGCTGCGATATTCAAAGATATTTTCAACATTTTCAAGTTCAAATGGTTTGTCTCTTCGCCAATAATTGTCAGAAGTCGAAATTTCTTCCAACATTATGAAGCCCTTTATATTTATATTTTGATACTGCATTAAAAGTTGAAAATACGTATTTTTGAAATGAAATTGACAAATTTATGTTTTAAGTTTCTGTTTCCAAATTCAAATGCTTGTATCTCCGCCAATAATTGCCCAAAGTCCGAATTTCTTCCAACATAATATATATATAGATTCTGCATCTAAAGCTTAAACTATGTATTTTTTTTTTAATAAAACCGAGAAATTTACGTTTTAAGTTTGTTTTCAAATTCAAATGGTTTTCAGAACTTAGGACAAATATAACGAAGAAAGAAGGGATGACAATTCATGTGACCACATGGTTAATACATCAGACATCTGGAGGTTCCTATTCAACGCCGGAATCTCGTTTTCGGGCGCGACTTTAGTGACGTTAGCTCGTCCAATTTCTTCTTGTTCACCTCCTTCTCGGTTGTTAGCAGCTTGGCGAGACTCTCGCGCTCCGCTTGCAGGCGCTTGAACTCCTCGGGATTCCTGTTGCTCTTCTCGACGAGAGCATTGGCACGTTGACGCCACTTGATGGCCTCGGTGCGCAGCGAGGTGTTCTCCACATTCAGCTCCTCGATCTTTGAGGTCAGCTCCTTGTTACCGCACTGCAGCGGGAACAGCTCCTTCTCTACGCTGCTGATGCGCTCCATCAACTCTGCAACTCGTTTTGTTAGAGCATTGCGCTCTGTAGCCGCAGTGCCAATTTTTACCCCGGATACCCATTTACAGCCTATGGCTCTCTTGCCCTCTGGCAAATCTACAAGCTCCCAGATATTATTTGCTCCAAGTGCTTGACTTTCCTACTTTATTGATGCTGATTGTTCTAAACCATAATAACCATTACATACTATTGAGCATACTCGCTACCCTTTGGTCTTGAACGTTTTTGTGCAACATATTGAGTGCAATCACTTTTGATCAGAATATTCTTAAATGTGACACGGTTGGCTTTTACCGGTCGGTAACCAGTCTTTTCTATCATCGTTTTTGTCTCCGACCTATTACGCAAATAGGCCGCAGTCTGTACTGCCTCTCCCCAAGAGAATATATCAACATACTCCTGGCCATCTCAACTAACGTGCGATTTGCGTTCTCAACGCCGTTCTGTTGCGGGTATAGGGTACCGTCAGCTCTCTTTTTATACTGTTTTCCGATAAAAATTGATTGAATTCACGACCCACGTACTCACAACCGTTATCGCTTCGGCTTGCTTTTATCGTTTTAACGTATTGTCTTTCGGCTAACTCTACAAAGAGTTTAAACGCATTTAGTATTTGGTCGCGCGACTTCAAGAAATACACAAAAGTATAACGCGAATAATCGTCGATAAATGTCGCAAAGTACCGTGCACCTCCGGCAGTCGTCGTATTGATTGGTCCACATATGTCGGTATGCACAAGACTTAACATTTGTTTTGCGCGACCCTCAGATTCCCTTGGAAACGATCCAACGCATATTTTGCTTTTCGCGCAAGTTTCGCACAAATCGCCTTTCAAGTCCATGTTTTTCTTGATCGATTTCAAACCGTGCACGTATCTCATTCCTTGCCCATTTTGTTTAAGCTTGCTATATTTAGATGACCAAGACGATTATGCCATTTCCATAATTCACTGCAGCTTGCATTTGAGTACATACATTTTTTCCATATTCACATCAATCGTAAATAGGTCACAACACTTAGTAGCCTGCAGTATTGTCACATTTTGAGCGTCTTTTATTATGGCTCTCTTTCTCTCTCTCTCTCTCTCTCAAACACCACTTTATACCATTTTGCCACGGCTTTTGAAACAGATATAATGTTTGTTTGTAATTCTCTAACGTACAAAACGTTTTTTAATTCAATACAAAAATTTCCCGAATTTACACACACAGTACCAATGCCGTCGGCTCTAATGAAATTTTCGCCGCGAGAAGAATTTTTTCATTGTGCTCTTTAAAGTCAACAAACCACGATTGATCGACAACGGCATGCGAGCTGTAGCGCCACTGTCCAGACACCACATCGATTTTGTCACTTTACTGTTACTCTGCACACTCGCGTGTACAGCGAACGATCGTCTTGCATCGTTGCTTTTTTTTTTCCTTTGTCATTTATTCTTTCTTTGCACTGCGCAATAAAATGACCTTCACGGCCGCATTTGTACCCTTTTTGGCATGCATAGCACCGTTATTTTCATGCACTTTTTGCTTGCTCTGTTTTTTGTACGCGACACAAACGCTTGCTGTACACTGTTGTGGGCTTCTTCGTTGCTTATTTTTCGTCTCTCTCCTTCTTCAATAATTTTGATTTTAAGGTAAGACAATAATGGCAACTGTTCTCGCGTTTCGATCGCGACGACAAAATTTTCAAAACTTTTTCCAAGTCTGACTGCAACAAAATTGTCAAAATGTCTTCAGAAATTTCCATATCAATTGCCTTTAGCTTTTTTTTTTAGTAGCAATTTATTTAAACATTAATCAACCTATTGAAAGACTATAAAACATTGATTTTAAAGTATGAATGAAAAAATAGCAGTGAAATAATGAAAAGACAGCAGTGAAATAAAATCTATAACACTAAAACATAGAAACTGGTTTAGCAGATACACAAATAACAATAAATATGACATTTGTAGCACATTAATCCAACGCCCAACAGTCCATGAGGCTGGTGCGTGCAACCGGATCATTATACCGACTCGTATGCCTGTTAATTTGTTGTCTGACTGTCGGTAGAGCGAAGTCGTTGTGCAGCGTCCTGTTACTCACGTATGGGGGAGCACCAGAGATGTCTCTGATCACCTTGTTCTGCAAGACTTGAATTTGGTTTATCCAATATTTTGCAGCTGTGCCCCAAAATGGAATCCCATATGTCCATGTGGGTACGATGATGCTCCTATACACCAGCAGCTTGTTGCTCAAGCTGAGTTTGCTAGATGGCCTCAGCAACCAGTTGAGCTTCGTTTTTTTTTTATCTACACGCTGCTGCCGTGATATGGATGTGTTTGCGCCAGGTAAGTTTTCTGTCCAGATACATACCCAGGTAGCGAACATGGTTCTCCTGAGGAATGACCATGTTGTTGAGTCGAACAGCTGCTTCCGTTGACGCTGAATTTCCACCGGTTGGCCCAAGTACTAAAGCCATCCAAGAGCCTCTGTGTAACCGCATCTGCTCTCCAAGGAGTGGTGGAGTTAGCAAGGAACACAGTGTCATCCGCGTATGTTGCAAGCAGCGTGTTTCTGGCCACTGGGATCGCTCGCCCCTAACTTCAACCATAAAAGAACGGCCAAGTAAGTAAGACTTGAGCAGTAAATACTGCGCCGATGGTAGCAAGGACTTAGCTTAAAAAGCAGGACATCATGCCATACATGATCAAATGCCTGCTGGATATCCAAGAATGAAGGCAGAGCTGTACTCCTTATTTTCCAAGGCCTCGAGGACATGCTGTACTACTCGATGAACTTGCTCTGGTGTACCATGGTGATGCCTGAAGCCAAACTGATGACCAGGAATGGCCCTCTGGAAGCCACTTACTGCCGACAATCTTCCCAGAAATATTTTTTCAAATATTTTGGAGAAAGTGGACAGCAAGCTTATCGGTCGATACGACGAGACAAGATTATCCGGCTTGCCAGGTTTCGGAATCATCGCAATCACAGCGCACTTCCATGGAGTGGGAAAGTGGTGTATGCGAACCATGGAGTTAAAAAGTTGCACCAAGAACATCACTCCGGTCTCTGGGAGGGCCTTAGCAACTCTGCCGTCAATTCCATCATAGCCAGGGGCCTTAGTGGACTTAAGCCTGCGAACCTGTAAGCGGACCTCACCAGGGGTGATAGGTGTGATCGGTTGTACAGGATCGAGATCTGCATTTAAAAATGCAGAAGGAACATATCCTGGAAATATTTGCTCTTAATGTCAAACAGCAGCTTTCGCAGTTCGTACGCAGCCCGTCTAAAGTCCCTTAGATCCAACGGATTGCGTGAGCGCATATATAGACGACGCAGTGCTCTCTTGTGCCTTACCAGATCGAAAACCTCTGGTTTTAAAAGAGGCTGAGTTGGACTGGGAGGCGAACAAGGTAGTTGGCCAAGCGTGGACTATTCCGCCGCCACGTTAATATTACGCAGGAATAACTCCGCTGCGTCGTCAATATCAGCTGGTGAACTCAGCTCCATGTTCAAGTTGACAAGCTGCTCCATCCTCTGCCGGAATCGGGTGATGTTAGCCTTGCGCGGCAGCAGACTTATCTTGGGAGCATTCAGAGCTGCAGCCATTTTGTACTCAACGATCAAGGGGATGTGATCGGAGCTAAGCTCAATTCTCTCGGATATACCAAGACAGTCAGACCGGATCCCAGCGTAGACAGCAAAGTCAATTGCTGTTGCACCTCCCGTGGCAAGTACTTGGAGGTTGGAGGCTCTCACGCAATCCGCAAGCGCAATCCAACGGCGAGTACCCAACGCTGCACCCCAGAGATGGTGTTAAGCATTCCAGCATACTTCGCCTTGATCACTAGAACCTTTAACGACAGCACATTGTGGCTTGGCCAACTTAATAAAGTCAGTGCATGGTGTTGCAGTGAAGATTACTGCTGATCCGCCACGCATGCGATCCGAAGGATGATTGGCAAGGTGAAATATCGTAACCTACTCGTCGATCTGGAGTAGTAGTGAGTCTCGCAGACCAACATTACATCTATTTGATGGCGTTGTATAAATACCTCCAACTCATTGCGTCATTTGCAAGGCCATTGACGTTCCACCCGCCAATGCGCAACCCAATTTGACTCATCTGTTTGCAAGTGAAGCGTGCAAGAGGCTCATCACGGCCATTAGTGTCTCACTCAACTTGTCGAATTTTGACATAAGACTGTCAAAAAGGAGCTGGGAGTGCTCATGGTACAGATGAGGCTGGTGCACTTGCTGAAATTGCTGCAGAGGGGGCTGCTGATGTTGCTGGCGCTGTGGCTTCTGGTGTTGTTGTTGATGTCGTGGTTGTTGCTGCCATTCTTGCTGTACGAGTATGTGCTGTTGCTGTTGGTATTGCTGCTGCGGGCGATGCTGCTGCTTTTTTGTGCTGTTGCTCAGGAACATGCGCGTGCAACTTGCTGAACCCATGAAAGCTGTTGTTGCTGCTGCGAGGCTGCTTGCAGAGCCTGAGGAGCCGTTTGAAGTCTGGCAGCATCAGAATAAGAGAACTTTTCCCTGCGAATGGGTGCCGGGCTTCTTGGACGCGATTTTGTAGGTCTTCAGCCGGCCCTCGTGACTGAGCCAGAAGCTTCCGCTCCTTGGCAACGCGCTGATATGCTAGGCGTCCTTTCCAGCTTGCTGGATGTTTACCACCGCAGTTGGCACATTTCGGGTCAGCGTCCAAAGGTTTTTCGCATACCCGACTTGCATGTGCTGAGCCATACTTCACGCAGCGATGCTGCTTCTGGCAGTACTTCATAGTATGACCGAATTCCTGGCAACGGTGGCACTGGGGGATGTCCATATGGCGGTCAGGGCATTCGACTGAAATGCGCACCTGAGAGATGGAGCGAAGATTGTAAACCTTTTTGTTATTTGCAGCCGGCTCCAACTCCAAATAACACAGATTCAGCTCCTTCTTAGCAACGCGACTTGTGATGGTTTGGACACCACGCACCGCGTGCCCAAGTCTGGCCAGCTCATCTCTGATGCGATCAATTGTCTGCAGGGATGGATGCAGTCCCCTGATCAGCACGCGGTAACCTCTATCTTCTTTCAATTGGTATGAATGAAACGGGATTCGCTTATCCGTGAACAATCTCTGAATTGCCCTGTAGGCGTCAATACCATTTGGCATTACCCTGACTGTACCACCACCACCTGCATTTGAGCATAAAGCTGTCAGGCGGCGTAACAGCATTTAGTGCTTTCAGCAGTCCAACAACGTTGGTGATACCCTCAGCAATGAGTGGGGGAGGTTTAGATGTTCTTGTTGGCCGAACTTCAACAGAGTCAACATTTGGTGCGTTTGATAGGGAACAATCGCGTATCTCAGCGGCAGTGCTTAGATTGGGGTCCTCATCGTGAGTAACTTCATTACTAGTAGACGCAGTCAGCGGGACCATCTCTTCCATGTCGACCGACTCGACATCTGCGTCAGAATCTGACAGCAGATCCTCAAGCGCATGTGGCGGTGCACGAGCTCCAGCAGAAGAAGGCGGCACTGCATCCAAGTCAATTTCATCTTCAACTATCGCAATTTTCCTTTTTTTGTTGGCGTTGTTGCAGTTGAAATTGTTGACGATAACATTTGTGTTATTTTTGGTATTTTTGTTAGTGTTGTTGTTGGCATTGTTAGTGTTTTTAATGTTTTTGTGGACATTGTTCTTGTTGTTGACGGTGTTCTTGATGATGTAGTTGTTGTAGCTCTTGGAATTGTTAGTATTTGCGTTATTGGCGTTGTTGTTATTGTTGCTGTTACCGCTCGCCAGGCGAGACCGCAGATTATAGCGGAGTTCGCTGGTCTGTAAGGCAACAGAAGGCGAGCACCAAGGAACAGCAGTATCTGGCGCATCACCGTCAGTGGCGGTATGGGAGACGTCGCTCATATTGGCTGAATATAGCGGCCACCAAGCACACGCACTCTAAACAAAAAAAAATAACTGAAAAAACTACATAAAATAAAATTCTCTTTTTTGATTTTAGATTTTTTTTTCCCGGTAAGAAAATTATAGTGTGACCGTCCCAATTTCCTTTAGCTTGTCCATTATATTGGAAAACTCATTTATGTAGTTTTGCACAGCCGAATTCTCTGACAAGCTTAACCGAAGCCATTTTCGAAACAACGTAATTTTTCTGGCAGGTCCACGCGGCTGATACATACCGGCGAGCTTATCCAAAGCTTCTTTTGCCGAAACACAGTTCTTAATAAACTTCTCGTGACACTTTTACACCCAGCAGTATACTTGCCAATGCCTTTTCGTCACGCGTATCAAACTCAGCTTTTTCAGCCGAAGTTGCACTCTCCGATTTCACAATTCTTCCGCACACTTTTCATATGCACCGACCACACCGCATAGTTTTCGCCATCCAACTTTTCGATGGCATATAATCCTTGTCCACTCATGTTTATTATATTATTATTTTAGCACACATCAGTTAAAAATACCAACCACTACTCTTTATGGTTCTGGGCCCATAACCTGTTGTAAATGGCGTGGAAAAATGAAGAGTTAAACGCAGTTTCTGATTATGGATTATCTTTATTATGCGCGGGTGCGTATATACTTGTTGAAGAATTGAGAGCAACTCCTGAACCAGGACAAATTCAACGCAGAAAGAAAGGAAGACAATTCATGTGTGACCAGAGCTTCGATACTTATCGATATAGCGATACTTAAGTATTAATCGTTGCTGCGATATTCGAAGATATTTCAACATTTTCAAATTCAAATGGTTGTCTCTTCGCCAATAATTGTCAAAAGTCCGAAATTCTTCCAACATTATGAAGCACTTTATATATATATTGATTCTGCATTAAAAGTTGTAAATACGTATTTTTGAAATGAAATCGAGAAATTTACGTATTAAGTTTCTGTTTCCAAATTCAAATGCTTGTATCTCCGCCAATAATTGCCCAAAGTCCGAATTTCTTCCAACATGATATATATAGATTCTACATCTAAAGTTTAAAATATGTATTTTTAAAATAAAACCGAGAAATTTACGTTTTAAGTTTCTGTTTTCCAAATTCAAATGGTTGTAAGAACTTAGGAAAAATATAACGAAGAAAGAAAGGATGACAATTCATGTGTGACCAGAGCTTCGATACTTATCCATATAGCGATACTTAAGTATTAATCGTTGCTGCGATATTCAAAGATATTTCAACACTCTCTCTTAATGATTACATACTTAACTAAATACCAAGATTAATAAAAATTCATTTCATAAATACATTTCACTTGTTTGTTCGTTTGTAAATTCTTGTTAATACATCCGACATCTGGAGGTTCCTATTCACCGACGGAATCTCGTCTCGAGTCGCGACTTCAGTGATGTTCAGCTCGTCCTTTCTTGGTTGTTAGCAGCTTGGCGAGAGTCTCGCGTTCTGCTTGCAGGCGCTTGAACTCCTCGGGATTCCTGTTGCTCTTCTCGACGAGAGCATTGGCACGCTGACGCTACTTGATGGCCTCGGTGCGCAGCGAGGTGTTCTCCACATTCAGCTCCTCGATCTTTGTGGTCAGCTCCTTGTTGGCGCACTGCAGCGGGAACAGCTCCTTCTCTACGCTGCTGATGCGCTGCATCAACTCTGCAACGCGTTTTGTCAGAGCATTGCGCTCCTTGTAGCAGTATTTGCCAATTTTTACCCCGGATACTCATTTACAGCCTATGGCTCTCTTGCCCTCTGGCAAATCTACAAGTTCCCAGATATTATTTGCTCCAAGTGCTTGACTTTCCTACTTTATTGATGCTGATTGTTCTAAACCATAATAACCATTACATACTCATTACATACTCGCTACCCTTTGGTTTGAACTTCTTTTTGTGCAACATATTGAGTGCAATCACTTTTGATCAGAATATTCTTAAATGTGACACGGTTGGCTTTTTACCGGTCGGTAACCAGTCTTTTCTATCATCGTTTTTGTCTCCGACCTATTACGCAAATAGGCAGCAGTCTGTACTGCCTCTCCCCAAGAGGAATATATCAACATACTCCTGGCCATCTCAACTAACGTGCGATTTGCGCTTTCTGCAACGCCGTTCTGTTGCGGGGTATACGGTACCGTCAGCTCTCTTTTTATGCCGTTCTCTGATAAGAATTGATTGAATTCACGATCCACGTACTCACAACCGTTATCGCTTCGGCTTGCTTTTATCGTTTTAACGTATTGTCTTTCGGCTAACTCTACAAAGAGTTTAAACGCATTTAGTATTTGGTCGCGCGACTTCAAGAAATACACAAAAGTATAACGCGAATAATCGTCGATAAATGTCGCAAAGTACCGTGCCCCTCCGGCAGACGTCGTATTGATTGGTCCACATATGTCGGTATGCACAAGACTTAACATTTGTTTTGCGCGACTCTCAGATTCCCTTGGAAACGATCCAACGCATATTTTGCTTTTCGCGCAAGTTTCGCACAAATCGCCTTTCAAGTCCATGTTTTTCTTGATCGATTTCAAACCGTGCACGATCTCATTCCTTGCCATTTTGTTTAAGCTTGCTATATTTAGATGACCAAGACGATTATGCCATTTCCATAATTCACTGCAGCTTGCATTTGAGTACATACATTTTTCCATATTCACATCAATCGTAAATAGGTCACAACACTTAGTAGCCTGCAGTATTGTCACATTTTGAGTGTCTTTTATTATGGCTCTCTCTCTCTCTCTCTCTCAAACACCACTTTATACCCTTTTGCCGCGGCTTTTGAAACAGATATAAAGTTTGTTTGTAGTTCTCTAACGTACAAAATGTTTTTTAATTCGATGCAAAAATTTCACGAATTTACACACACATTGCCAATGCCGTCGGCTCCTATGAAATTGTCGCCCGTGAGAAGAATTTTTTCATTGTTTAAAGTCAAAAAACCACGATTTATCACAACACATATGAGAAGTGGCGCCACTGTCCAGACATTACATCGATTTTGTCACTTTACTGTTACTCTGCACACTCGCGAGTACAGCGAACGATCGTTTTCGTTGCTTTTTTCCTTTCCTTTGTCATTTATTCTTTCTTTGCACTGCGCAATAAATGACCTTCACGGCCGCATTTATATCACTTTTTGGCATGCATAGCACGGTTATTTTCGTGCACTTTTTTGATTGCTCTGTTTTTTGTACGCGACACAAGGTCTTGCTGTACACTCTTTGTGGGCTTCTTCGTTGCTTATTTTTTGTCTCTCTCCTTCTTCAATAATTTTGATTTTAAGGTAAGACAATAATGGCAACTGTTCTCCCGTTTCGATCACGACGACAAAATTTTCAAAACTTTTTCCAAGTCCCGACAGCAACAAAATTGTCATTGAATTGAAAGGATTCAGAAACTGGAAGATGATTTCCAGAGCAAATTAATAACACGAACGACGTTGTTGGCTGAGGATCGAACATACTCTGCTGCCGATTGGCCTCGGTAGGTTTATTGAAAACTAAAATGTCTTACATCTACATACAATTTATTCTTATCCTAGTTAGGAGATTATTTACTGCTGCAAATGCGTCTAGACTCATCATCCTATCAGTTCGGAGAACTCTTATCATTGAAGGTTTTATTACGGTCACGATGGGTTCCGCGTACATGTCTGTTCACGTATTTACTTATCTTCTTGATAAGAATCCTCCTTGATTATCTTACTGGAAGATTAAACATCCTGGCCCATGTTAAAAGGCTTGCCTTTTGCTGATAGTTATATAAAATATTTAAAACCTTTTTTTATATTAGTTTCTACATATGAGCCTAAGAATATAACATTTATTTATTTTTTTTAAGATAATATTAAGGTTGCTGAAATGTTGTTGATTGTGGTTGTTGCTATCCTTATGTGTGTTGCTGGTTGCTGTGGGGAGTTTGCAGAGCTTCCTTTTCAACGGAAATTTGTCATCCAAAGGTTTTCATCCCGACTTGCATGTGCTGATACTCATGCAGCTTCTGCAGTACTTGTGACCGAATTTGGCAACGGTCTATGCAGTCCCCTGATGCAGTAACCCACAATTGATGGCTCCTTATCAACAATTTGAAGTGGGATACCATTTCTACCCTGACTGACCAACCACTGCATTTGAGATAAGCGGGCGGCGTAACAGCATTTAATGCTTTCAGCAGTACAATTGGTGATACCTCGGGGGGGAGTAGATGTTCTGTTGGCCTTGTCACATTTGGTGTGTAGGACAATCACGTATCGCTGCTTAGATTGGGTCCTCATCGCGTAACTTCATTACTTAGACAGCAGCGGGACCATCTCTTATGTCGACCGACTCGACATCTGCCAACGAACGATCCTCGCGCATGTGGCGGTGCACGAGCTCCAGCAGAAGAAGGCGGCACTGCATCCAAGTCAATTTCATCTTCAACTATCGCAATTTTCCTTTTTTGTTGGCGTCGTTGCAGTTGAAATTATTGACGCTAATATTGGTGTTATTTTTGGTATTTTTGTTAGTGTTGTTGTTGGCATTGTTAGTGTTTTTAATGTTTTTGTGGACATTGTTCTTGTTGTTGACGGTGTTCTTGATGATGTAGTTGTTGTAGCTCTTGAAATTGTTAGTATTTGCGTTATTGGCGTTGTTGTTATTGTTGCTGTTACCGCTCGCCAGGCGAGACCGCAGATTATAGCGGAGTTCGCTGGTCTGTAAGGCAACAGAAGGCGAGCACCAAGGAACAGCAGTATCTGGCGCATCACCGTCAGTGGCGGTATGGGAGACGTCGCTCATATTGGCTGAATATGCGGCCACCAAGCACACGCACTCTAAAAAAAAAATAACTGAAAAACTACATAAAAATAAAATTCTCTTTTTTTGATTTTAGATTTTTTTTCCCGGTAAGAAAATTATAGTGTGACCGTCCCAATTTCCTTTAGCTTGTCCATTATATCGGAAAACTCATTTATGTAGTTTTGCACAGCCGAATTCTCTGACAAGCTTAGCCGAAGCCATTTTCGAAACAACGTAATTTTTCTGGCAGGTCCACGCGGCTGATACATACCGGCGAGCTTATCCAAAGCTTCTTTTGCCGAAACACAGTTCTTAATAAAACTTATCTGTGACACTTTTACACCCAGCAGTATACTTGCTAATGCTTTTTCGCCACGCGTATCATACTCAGCTTTTTCAGCCGAAGTTGCACTCTCCGATTTCACAATTCTTCCGCACACTTTTCATATGCACCGACCACACCGCATAGTTTTCGCCATCCAACTTTTCGATGGCATATAATCCTTGTCCACTCATGTTCATTATATTATTATTTTAGCACACATCAGTTAAAAATACCAACCACTACTCTTTATGGTTCTGGGCCCATAACCTGTTGTAAATGGCGTGGAAAAATGAAGAGTTAAACGCAGTTTCTGATTATGGATTATCTTTATTATGCGCGGGTGCGTATATACTTGTTGAAGAATTGAGAGCAACTCCTGAACACAGGACAAATTCAACGCAGAAAGAAAGGAAGACAATTCATGTGTGACCAGAGCTTCGATACTTATCGATATAGCGATACTTAAGTATTAATCGTTGCTGCGATATTCGAAGATATTTCAACATTTTCAAATTCAAATGGTTGTCTCTTCGCCAATAATTGTCAAAAGTCCGAAATTCTTCCAACATTATGAAGCACTTTATATATATATTGATTCTGCATTAAAAGTTGTAAATACGTATTTTTGAAATGAAATCGAGAAATTTACGTATTAAGTTTCTGTTTCCAAATTGAAATGCTTGTATCTCCGCCAATAATTGCCCAAAGTCCGAATTTCTTCCAACATGATATATATAGATTCTACATCTAAAGTTTAAAATATGTATTTTTAAAATAAAACCGAGAAATTTACGTTTTAAGTTTCTGTTTTCCAAATTCAAATGGTTGTAAGAACTTAGGAAAAATATAACGAAGAAAGAAAGGATGACAATTCATGTGTGACCAGAGCTTCGATACTTATCCATATAGCGATACTTAAGTATTAATCGTTGCTGCGATATTCAAAGATATTTCAACACTCTCTCTTAATGATTACATACTTAACTAAATACCAAGATTAATAAAAATTCATTTCATAAATACATTTCACATTGTTTGTTCGTTTGTAAATTCTTGGTTAATACATCCGACATCTGGAGGTTCCTATTCAACCGACGGAATCTCGTCCAGTTTCTTCTTGTTCACCTCCTTCTTGGTTGTTAGCAGCTTGGCGAGAGTCTCGCGTTCTGCTTGCAGGCGCTTGAACTCCTCGGGATTCCTGTTGCTCTTCTCGACGAGAGCATTGGCACGCTGACGCTACTTGATGGCCTCGGTGCGCAGCGAGGTGTTCTCCACATTCAGTTCCTCGATCTTTGTGGTCAGCTCCTTGTTGGCGCACTGCAGCGGGAACAGCTCCTTCTCTACGCTGCTGATGCGCTGCATCAACTCTGCAACGCGTTTTGTCAGAGCATTGCGCTCCTTGTAGCAGTATTTGCCAATTTTTACCCCGGATACTCATTTACAGCCTATGGCTCTCTTGCCCTCTGGCAAATCTACAAGTTCCCAGATATTATTTGCTCCAAGTGCTTGACTTTCCTTCTTTATTGATGCTGATCGTTCTCTACTCATTTTTGAATTAATAGCATCACCTACAAATGCGGGGATTGGCACACCCTCTGCTCTTAACATATTAGGAGTATTACCTTCCTGGGACGGCCCGGCATACCAGTCCATAACTTTTATGGACGACCTGGTCCTCGAACTTCACATAACTCGGGTGACTCCACTTCATTGCTTTGCGTACAGTCTTCGGTCACGTTACATTCATTACTTTGATTGTCTGACTCAATACCTGCTTCTGCCAGCATTTCTTCATTGCCGCATTCTACACAGGCTGTTTGAGCCTGCTGATTTAGTAGCATACATTCATCAAATAACGCTATATCTCTGCTGTCCTCACAGATTCTACAAGATATTTTTCCAAGAATATAACATCTCTGCTTTCAATGACCTTTTCGGATTCTGGACAATACAGCCGATACGCTTTCTGCTGTTAACGAATAACTATCATTACATACTCGCTACCTTTTGGTTTGAGCTTCCTTTTGTGCAACTTATTGAGTGCAATCACCTTGAGCCCAATATTGTTAAATGTGACACGTTCGCGTTTTACCGGTCGGTAACCGGTCTTGCTATCCGCTTTTGTCTCCACCATGCGCAAATAGGCAGCAGTCTGTACTGCCTCTCCCCATGAGGTCTCTTTCGCGCCAGAATATATCAACATAGTCACTAGCTCTCAACTAGCGTGCGATTTACGCGTTGTCAACGCCATTCTGTTGCGGTATATACGATACCGTCAGCTCTCTTTTTATACCGTTTTCCGATAAGAATTGATTGAATTCACGACCCACGTACTCACAACCGTTATCGCTACGGATTGCTTTTATCTTTTTACTGCATTGTCTTTCGGCTAACTCTACAAAGTGTTTAAAGCATTTAGTATTTGGTCCCGCGCTTCAAGAAATACACAAAAGTATAACGCGAATAATCGTCGAAAAATGTCGCAAAGTACCGTGCCCCTCCGGCAGACGTCGTACTGATTGGTCCACATATGTCGGTATGCACAAGACTTAACATTTCTTTTGTGCGACTCTCAGATGCCATTGGAAACGATCCAACGCATATTTTGCTTTTCGCGCAAGTTTCGCACATCGCCTTTCAAGTCCATGTTTTTCTTGATCGATTTCAAACCGTGCATGATCTCATTCCTTGCCATTTTGTTTAAGCTTGCTATATTTAGATGACCAAGACGATTATGCCATTTACGTACTTCACTGCAGCTTGCATTTGAGTACATACATTTTTCCATATTCACATCAATCGTAAATAGGTAACAACACTTAGTAGCCTGCAGTATTGTCACATTTTGAGTGTCTTTTATTATGGCTCTCTCTCTCTCTCTCTCTCTCCTCAAACACCACTTTTATACCCTTTTGCCACGGCATTTAGAAACAGATAAAAATTTCAACAAACTACGATTTATCACAATACATTTGAGCAGTGGCCCCACTGTCCAGACACAACATCGATTTTGTCACTTTACTGTTACTCTGCACACTTGCGAGTACAGCGAACGATCGTTTTGCGTCGTTGCCTTCTTCCTTTCCTTTGTCATTTATTCTTTCTTTGCACTGCGCAATAAAATGACCTTCACGGCCGCATCTATACCACTTTTTGGCATGCATAGCACCGTTATTTTCATGCACTTTTTTGCTTGCTCTGTTTTTTGTACGCGACACAAAGGCTTGCAGTACACTGTTGTGGGCTTCTTCGTTGCTTATTTTTTGTCTCTCTCCTTCTTCAATAATTTTGATTTTAAGGTAAGACAATAATGGCAACTGTTCTCGCGTTTCGATCGCGACGACAAAATTTTCAAAACTTTTTCCAAGTCCCGACTGCAACAAAATTGTCAAAATGTCTTCAGAAATTTCCATATCAATATCCTTTAGCTTCCTGGTCTAAGAACTTGTGGGATGGTTCGGATGGGGCTGAGCTGAGGCCACCAGGCGGGTCGCGGGTTGCGATAGAACGGCATCCAGCAGTCCCGGACAAACAGCGGGTGCGGCAATGCTGATCGTACCGACAAGGCGCTTGTGTTGCCGCCTTTCAAAGTATAGCCTCGACATGCCCAGCCCACCGACCCGTCGGAGGACCTGGCGGACGATGAAGAACTGGCAGATATAACGCTTTGCCAGGAGGAGATGGGGGACGAAGACATCCCCATGTCCTCGCAGGAGCTGGAGGAGGAGCTGCAAAATGCTCCGGGCCCCATTCGCCGTGTCAGCTGGAGCCTCCCCAGACGTAGATGCCAAGGAGGCATCAACACAGGGCTGGCTCAGGTAAACATCCACCGAGCTAAGGCAGCCTCGGCAGTCTTAGCAAGGATGTTTACCAACAAACACCTTGGGCTGGCCCTAGTACAGGAGCCGTGGGTGAACGACGGCATCAAGGGCCTGTTCACAGCCGACTCCAAGGTAATCTGGGATCGGAGAGATCCAGCACCCAGAGCTTGTATCATGGTAAGGAAAAGTATTAACTTCACTATCCTTTCAGAATTCCTGACCAGAGACTGCGTTCCCATACTGGTGTCCACCAAGGAAAGCGCGGTCTCCATCGTCATCGCATCCGCATACTTCGCAGGGGATGCACCCTGCCCACCACCAGAAATTGAGAAGCTGGTGGAGTATTGCAGGATAGAGAAGATGCCGGTGCTCATCGGATGCGATGCCAATGCGCACCACTCTATATGGGGCAGCAGTGACATCAATCCAAGGGGTGAGTGTCTGACTGATTTTATTTTTAAATATAATCTAGAACTAGGAAATGTCGGATCTACACCGACATTCGTCACTAGGATCAGGGAAGAAGTATTAGACATCACCCTGGTCAGTCGATCTCTAAAGTCCCACCTTAGGGCCTGGCATGTTTCCCAAGAGGAATCCATGTCTGACCACAGGGCTATCCTATTTAATCTAAAATTAAATACGGATAGTAGTACACCTAGCCGCAACCCCAGGAAAACCAACTGGGAAGGCTATAAGTCGACCCTATGTCTCTCCCTAGCCAACGAGCCAGCTGGTATACCCAGAAGGCCGCTAGAGCTGGACAGGGCTATTGGTGTCCTCAACAGATGCATAACTAAGGCATTTGAGGATAACTGCCCGGTAGGGAAAAAGTACATGGAAAAAGATGCCCCATGGTGGAACGACAGCCTAGAAAGGCTGCGCGTGACCACACGTCGCCTCTTCAATAAAGCAAAGAGAGACGGAGTATGGGAGCAGTGCCGTGATAGCCTTACCTCCTATAATAAGGAAATAAGGAAGGCTAAGCGGAAGAATTACAGAGATTTCTGCGAAAGCATAGTTTGCACAAGCGAAGGCGCCAGGCTCCACAGAGCACTGGCGAAACGAGCGCCTGATGCGAACTTAGCATTAAAACGTGGGGATAACTCCTTTACGAGTAGTAATCTACAGAAATTAGCACTACTTTTCAAGACGCACTTCCCAGGAAGTACACCCCTGCAGGAAGGAGCTATTCGAAAGGGAAAACAGATATAGGCCGTCAACCGACGACTGGGCATGCGCCAAGTCGACGGTCACAGAGGAGAAACTAAAGTGGGCAGTTGGTACATTCCAGCCCTATAAATCCCCTGGAACGGACGGCATATCGCCAGCCTTCCTTCAAACAGGACAGGAAATCCTCCTCTCCCGTATCAGGAAGGCATTAGTAAGTAGCCTGGCCCTCGGATACATACCGAGCGCATGGAGAAGAGCCAGGGTAGTCTTCATCCCCAAGGCAGGGAAGAAAGACATTACCAGCCCAAAGTCCTTCAGACCCATCAGCTTGACATCGTTCTTACTGAAAACGTTGGAAAAGCTGGTGGACTACAAAATCAGAAACACTTTGCTTAAGCAAAGGCCGCTGCACCCAACGCAGCATGCATATAGAGTAGGCAGGTCCACGGACACAGCACTTTACCAGTTGCAACGCACTTTAAGTGCGGCAATTGACAATAAGGAAGTAGCACTGTGCGCCTTCTTAGACATAGAAGGTGCTTTTGATAACACATCTCACGATGCAATCAATGTTACTCTTGAGAGAAGAGGCCTGGACCACTACTACCATCAGATGGATACTTGCACTGCTACGGTCCAGGCAAGCCACAGCATCACTACATGATAGCAATGTAACAGTCCTAACCACCAGGGGCTGTCCCCAAGGAGGGGTGCTATCTCCGCTACTCTGGAGTCTGTTAGTAGACGAACTGCTAAACAGACTCGCTAACAGTGGTATTCAATGTCAAGGATATGCCGATGACATTGTTATCATAGCGCGAGGCAAATTTGAAAACTCACTTTGTGACATAGTGCAGTCAGGACTAAGGATAACGTACGACTGGTGTATGGAGGTTGGACTCAACCTAAACCCTACGAAAACAGTCATCGTCCCCTTTACCAGACGACACAAGTTACAAAGGATGAGACAAATATGGCTCTCTCGGGACCCTACTGGAAACGAGTAGGAGGTCAAATACCTGTGGGTCGCATTTAACAACAGTGTTAACTTTGGCACCCATGTGCAAAATACGATATCAAAGTGCTCCAGGGCGCTTTATACATGTCGTAGCATTGCTGGCAAATCATGGGGTACATCTCCAAAGATACTAAGATGGTTATACCTAATGGTAGTAAGACCCATGCTAACCTACGGAGTGGTAGCATGGGGTGATAGGGCTCGGCTGACCACCGTGAAGAAACAACTACAGAAGTTGCAAAGAATGGCCTGCGTATGTATGACAGGAGCCATGCGCACCTGCCCAACACTGGCCCTTGAAGCCCTAATGGAGCTCACACCACTCCACCACACCATAAGGCTCAAGCAGAAAGCCACGCTTCGAAGGATATCAGCAGAAGGAGTTGGGGGCAACCATATCCTACGCCATAAGATGCACCAACTCCTCTCAAACGAACTGCCCCTGCTGATGCAACCCAGGGACGAAATGGTAGCCGAATATATATTCGAGCGAAACTTCACAGTTCGCATGAGTAGCAAAAAGGAATGGACAACTCTAGATGAAGTCCATCCCATGAAACCACACACAATAAAATGGTACACCGACGGATCACTCACGAATCATGGCACCGGTCTTGGAGTGGTGGGTCCTCGGGTATCATACCATGAATCCCTGGGAACGCACACCAGCATATTTCAGGCTGAGGTGTGTGCGATAGGGAGATGTGCGGATTTCAACATAGAACGCAACTCATCGGAATACGGATATATCCATCCTATCCGGTAGTCCAGCAGCATTGAACGCCATAATGGGGACTAAAATTACATCGAAGGTAGTCCATGAGGTTCGTTCGAAGCTAGACCTGCTCGGGACTCACAACAGGCTCACCCTGAGATGGGTCCCGGGCCACAGGGACATAGCGGGAAACGAGGCGGCTGACGAGCAAGCAAGAATGGGGGCAGGAAGGCCCCTAACAGGACCAGAACCGTATTGTGGCATAGGGAGGCACACTATACGACTGGAACTCAGAAACGAGGAGAACAGAGACGGCAACAGAGCTGGTCAGAGGCAGTGGGACTCAGACAAGCCAGATGTCTCCTAGGTGGTTTATAATCCTGTACGTTTCAAACAGATCATAACCATGGGAAAGAATAGCCTTAGGATACTTACCGGTCTATTGACAGGACACTGTAGGCTAAGAAGTCACCTGACAAAACTGGGTATACTTAGTAGCGATCTCTGCAGGTTTTGTGAAAGAGAGGAGGAGTCCTCGAAGCACATCCTGGCAGAATGTGTCGCCCTAACTAGAAGAAGAAGCAGCATCCTAGGGGCGCATGTTTTGAATTGCGAAGACATAGTAGACCTCAACCCAACAAAGATCCTCACTTTTGTAAGAGAGTTGGGACTGATGGAAGAGCTATAGCTCAGAAGGGGGCACAATAGATCAAATAGGTCGCGGTGCAGTCTCACCTTCCAATAATAATAGCTAATCCTTTAGCTTTTCCATTATATCGGAAAACTCATTTATGTAGTTGTGCACAGCCAAATTCTCTGACAAGCTTAACCGAAGCCATTTTCGAAACAACGTAATTTTTCTGGCAGGTCCACGCGGTTAATACATACCGGCGAGCTTATCCCAAGCTTCTTTTGCCGAAACACAGTTTTTAATGAAACTTATCTGTTACGCTTTTACACCCAGCAGTATACTTGCTAATGCTTTTTCGTCACGCGTATCATACTCAGCTTTTTCAGCCGAAGTTGCACTCTCCGATTTCACAATTCTTCCGCACACTTTTCGTATGCACCGACCGAATAGTTTTCGCCATCCAACTTTTCGATGGCATATAATCCTTGTCCACTCATGTATATTATATTATTATTTTAGCAATTCATGTGCGACCAGAGCTTTGATAGCTTATCGATGGTATCGATACTTAAGTATTAATCGTTGCTGCGATATTCAAAGATATTTCAACATTTTCAAATTCAAATGGTTGTCTCTTCGCCAATAATTGTCAAAAGTCCGAATTTCTTCCAACATTATGAAGCCCTTTATATATATATTGATTATGCATCTAAAATTGAAAATACAAATTTTTAAGTAAATTCGAGAACTTGCCGTTTTAAGTTTCTGTTTCCAAATTCAAATGCTTGTACCGAATTTATATAGATTCTGCATCTAAAGATTAAAATATGTATTTTTAAAATAAAATGGAGAAGTTGACATTTTAAGTTTCTGTTTTCCAAATTCAAATGGTTAAGAACTTAGGAAAAGTATAAAGAAGAAAGAAAGGTTGACAATTCATGGTGACCAGAGCTTTGATACTTATCCATATAGCGATACTTAAGTATTAATCGTTGCTGCGATATTCAAAGATATTTCAACACTGTCTCTTAATGATTACTTACTTAACTAATACCAAGATTAATAAAAATTCATTTCATAAATACATTTCACATGTTTGTTCTTTTGTAAATTCTTGATTAATACATCAGACATCTGGAGGTTCCTATTCAATGCCGGAACGTTAGCTCGTACAACTGCTTCTTGTTCACCTCCTCTCGGTTGTTAGCAGCTTGAGACTCGCGTTCCGCTGCTGATGCGCTCAATCAACTCTGCAATGCGTTTTGTCAGCGCATTGAGCCTTGTAGCCGTCTTTGTCAATTTTTACCCCGAATACAAGTCTAGAATCTACAAGTTACCAGGTATTAGCTGCACCGCGACCTATTCGATCTATTGTGCCCCCTTCTGAGGCTTATAGCTCTTCCATCAGCCCCAACTCCTTTACGAACGTGAGGATCTTTGTTGGGTTGAGGTCTACTATGTCTTCGCAATTCAAAACATGCGCCCCTAGGATGCTGCTTCTTCTTCTAATTAAGGCGACACATTCTGTCAGGATGCGCATCGAGGACTCCTCTCTTTCACAAAACCTGCAGAGATCGCTACTATGTATACCCAGTTTTGTCAGGTGACCCCTTAGTCTACAGTGTCCTGTCAATAGACCGGTAAGTATCCTAATGATGTTGTTTCCATGGTTATGGTCCATCTGCTTAAAACGTACAGGATTATAACCACCTAGGAGACATCTGGCTTGTCGGAGTCCTACCACCTCTGACCAGCTTTGTTGCCGTTTTTGTCTCTCCTCGTTTCTGAGTTCCAGTCGTATAGTGTGTCTCCCTATGCCACAATACGGTTCTGGTCCTGTTAGGGGCCTTCCTGCCCCCATTCTGGCTTGCTCGTCAGCCGCCTCGTTTCCCGCTATGTCCCTGTGACCCGGTACCCATCTTCCTTGTGAGCCTGTTGTGAGTCCCGAGTAGGTCTAGCTTTGAACGAACCTCATGGACTACCTTCGATGTAATCTTAGTCACCATTATGGCGTTCAATGCTGCTTGACTATCGGATAGGATGGATATATCCGTATTCCGATAGTTACGTTCTATGTTGAAATTCGCCCATCTCCCTATCACACACACCTCAGCCTGAAATATGCTGGTGTGCGTTCCCAGGGATTCATGGTATGATACCCGAGGACCCACCACTCCAAGACCTGTGCCCTGATTCGTGAGTGATCCGTCGGTGTACCATTTTATTGTGTGCGGTTTCATGGGATGGACTTCATCTAGAGTTGTCCATTCCCTTTTGCTACTCATACGAACTGTGAAGTTTCGCCCGAATATATATTCGACTACCATTTCGTCCCTAGGTTGCATCAGCAGGGGCAGTTCGTTTGAAAGGAGTTGGGCATCTTTATGGCTTAGGATATGGTTGCCCCCAGCTCCTTCTGCCGATATCCTTAGAAGCGTGGCTTTCTGCTTGAGCCTTATGATATGGTAGAGGGATGTGAGCTCCATTAAGGCTTCAAGGGCCATTGTTGGGCAGGTGCACATGACTCCTGTCATGCATACGCAGGCCATTATTTGCAACTTCTGTAGTTGTTTCTTCACGGTGGTCAGCCGCGCCCTTTCACGCCATGCTACCACTATATAGGTTAACATGGGTCTTACTACCATCAGGTATAGCCATCTTAGTATCCTTGGAGATGTACCCCATGATTTGCCGGCAATACTACGACATGTATAAAGCGCCCTGGAGCACTTTTAATATCGTGTTTTGCACATGGGTGCCAAAGTTAAGCCTGTCAAAGGTGACCCTCAGGTATTTGACCTCCCTACCCGTTTCTAGTAGGGTCCCTGAGAGCCATATTTGTCTCATCCTCTGTAACTTATGTCGTCTGGTAAAGGGGACGATGACTCTTTTCGTAGGGTTTAGGTTGAGTCCAACCTCCATACTCCAGTCAGTGCAGCGGCCTTTGTTTAAGCAAAGTGCTTCTGATTCTGTAGTCCACCAGCTTTTCCAAAGTTTTCAGTAAGAACGATGTTAAGCTGATGGGTCTGAAGGACTTTGGGCTGGTAATGTCTTTCTTCCCTGCCTTCGGGATGAAGAATACCCTGGCTCTCTGGGCTAGGATGCTTTCCTGATACAGGAGAGGAGAATTTCCTGTCCTGGTTGAAGAAAGACTGGAGATATGCCGTCCGTTCCAGGGATTTATAGGGCTGGAATGCACCAATTGCCCAATTAAGTCTCTTCCTTGTGACCGTCGACTTGGCGCATGCCCAGTCGTCAGTTGACGGCCTATATTCTGCTTTCCTTTCGATAGCTCCTTCCTGCAGGGGTGTACTTCCTGGGAAGTGCGTCTCGAAAAGTAGTACTAACTTCTGCAGATTACTGCTAGTAAAGGAGTTATCCCCACGCTTCAGTGCTAAGCTCGCATCAGACGCTCGTTTCGCCAGTCCTCTGTGGGGCCTGCCGCCTTCGCTTGTGCTAACTATGCTTTCGCAGAAGTCTCTGTAGTTCTTCCGCTTAGCCTTTCTTATCTCCTAATTATAGGAGGTATGGCTATCACGGTATTGTTCCCATATTCCATCTCTCTTTGCTTTATTGAAGAGGCGACGTGTGGTCTAACGCAGGCTTTCTAGGCTGTCGTTCCACCATGGGGCATATTTTTCCATGTACTTTTTCCTGACCGGGCAGTTATCCTCAAATGCCTTAGTTATGCATTTGTTGAGGACACCAATAGCCCTGTCCAGCTCTAGCGGCCTTCTAGGTATACCAGATGGCTCGTTGGCTAGGGAGAGATCTAGGGTCGACTTGTAGCCTTCCCAGTTGGTTTTCTGGGGTTGCGACTTGGTGTGCTACTATCAGTATTTAATTTTAGATTAAATAGGATAGCGCTGTGATCAGACATGGATTCGTCTTGGGAAACATGCCAGTCCCTAAGGTGAGACTTTAGGGACCGACTGATCAGGGTGATGTCTAGTACCTCTACCCTGGTCCTGGTGACAAATGTCGGTGCAGATCCGACATTCCCTAGTTCAAGATAATATTTAAAAATAAAATCAGTTAGGCACTCACCCCTTAGATTGATGTCACTGCTGCGCATTGGCATCGCATCCGATGAGCACCGGCATCTTCTCTTTCCTGCTACTACACCACCTTCTCAATCTCTGGTGGTGGGCAGGGTGCATCTCCTGCGAAGTATGCGGATACGATGACCATAGAGACTGCGCTGCCCTTGGTGGACACCAGTATGGGAGCGCAGTCTCTAGTCAGGAATTCTGAAAGGATAGTAAAGTTAATACTTTTCCTAACCATGATACAAGCTCTGGGTGCTGGATCTCTCCGATCCCACATTACCTTTGAGTCGGCTGTGAACAGGCCCTTGATGCCGTCGTTCACCCACGGCTCCTGTACCAGGGCCAGCCCAAGACCGCCGAGGCTGCCTTAGCCCGGTGGATGTTTACCTGAGCCAGCCCTATTTTGATGCCTCTTGGCATCTGGGGAGGCTCCAGCTGATACGGTAAATGGGGCCCGGAGCCGTCCCCGTCACCACTGCTTGCCATAGCGACGTCAGCTGCAGCTGCATCTTGCAGCTCCTCCTCCAGCTCCTGCGAGGACATGGCAATTTCATCGTCCCCCATCTCCCTCCTGGCAGAGCGTCACATCTGCCAGCTCTTCGTCCTCAGCGAGGTCCTCCGACGGGTCGGTTGGCTGTGCAGTCGGAGTACCTCTGCTCCAGGGCAGGAGTGTCCAGTGTAGTGATGTTGCCCACTAAGACATCCTCCTTGCCCGTTGAAGCAGGTTTGGGCTTTTCTCCAGTCTTCTTCGCCTATCTCGATCACCAGGAGGGTTCCTCCAGGAGTCGGTCTCGATCCTGTTCTGGTTCCTCAACCGAACCAACAAGGATTCGGTAGACCGATCTGCACTCCTGGGACAGTACAGCGTGATACAGTGGGGCGACGGTATGTCGTCCCCCATCTTGCACTCAAGGGGTACGCCCTTCCATGATTGGTGTCTCGGTGTTGCGGTCCTCAGCCAATCGGCTGAGGCCTCACCGGAGCATTCAATTACCAGGAATCCAACCCAAGAATGAATGCCCGCGAATGAGACAACGATACCTCCATCGGACGCAATGATTTCGTCGACGATGGCCTCTTCCAACACAGATAAATCTCCGTGACTGAGCATGACCCGTGGGAAATCCACGGGCAACACGGCCACCTCATACCTTCTTTGCCATGTCACTGTAAGACGGACGAGGCTCGGTGGGTGTCGGCGAGCTGGATTCATGGCCGCTGCATCGGCGATGTGCTTGGGCGCAGGTCCAGATTTCCTGCCCCATTGTTCTTCAGCACCATTGCCGCTGCCGAGCCCCGGGCAGCGCCCACAACCACAATCACATAACGCTATATCTCTGCTGTTCCTCACAGGTTCTACATGATATTTTTCCAAGAATATAACATCTCTGATTTCAATCAACCTTTTTGGATTCTGGACAATACAACCGATACGCTTTCTCCTGGCTATCTCAACTAGCGATTTGCGCGTTCCGCAACAACGTTCCGTTGCGGGGTATAAGGTAGCGTCAGCTCTCTTTTTATGCCGTTTTCCGATAAGAATTGATTAAATTCACGACCCATGTACGACCGTTATAGCTACGGATTGCTTTTAGCTTTTTACCGCATTGTCTTTCGGCTAACTCTACAAAGTGTTTAAACGCGTTTAGTATTTGGTCCCGCGACTTCAAGAAATACACAAAAATATAACGCGAATAATCGTCGATAAATGTCGCAAAGTACCGTGCCCCTTCGGCAGACTTCGTATTATTGGTCCACATATGTATAAATGCACAAGACTGAACACTTCTTTTGTGCGACTCTCAGATGCCCTTGGAAACGATCCAACGCATATTTTGCTTTTCGCGGAAGTTTCGCACCATCGCTTTTCAAGTCCATGTTTTTCTGCATTGATTTCAAACCGTGCACGATCTCATTCCTTGCCATTTTGTTTAAGCTTGCCATATCTAGATTACCAAGATGATTATGACATTTCCATAATTCACTGCAGCTTGCATTCGAGTACATACATTCTTCCATATTCACATCAATCGTAAATAGGTCACAACACTTAGTAGCCTGCAGTATTGTCACATTTTGAGTGTCTTTTATTATGGCTCTCTCTCTCCCAAACACCACTTTATACCCTTTTGCCACGGCTTTTGAAACAGATATAGAGTTTGTTTGTAGTTCTCTAACGTACAAAACGTTTTTTTAATTTGATGCAAAAATTTCCCGAATTTACACACACACTGTACCAATGCTGTCGGCTCATATGAAATTTTCGACAAACCACGATTTATCACAACACATATGAGCAGTGGCGCCACTGTCCAGACATCACATCGATTTTGTCACTTTACTGTTACTCTGCACACTCGCGAGTACAGCGAACGATCGTTTTGCGTCGTTGCTTTTTTCGTTTCCTTTGTCATTTATTCTTTCTCTGCACTGCGCAATAAAATGACCATCACGGCCGCATCTATAACACTTTTCGGCATGCATAGCACCGTTATTTTCATGCACTTTTATGCTTGCTCTTTTTTTGTACCCGACACAAACGCTTGCTATACGCTGTTGTGGGTTTCTTCGTTGCTTATTTTTTGTCTCTCTGCTTCTTCAATAATTTTGATTTTAATGTCGGACAATAATGGCAACGGCTCTCGCGTTTCGATCGCGACGACAAAATTTTCGAAACTTTTTCCAAGTCCCGACAGCAACAAAATTGTCAAAATGTCTTCAGAAATTTCCATATAAATTTCCTTTAGCTTGTCCACTATATCGGAAAACTCATTTATGTTGTTTTGGCACAGCCGAATTCTCTGACAAGCTTAACCGAAGCAATTTTCAAAACAACGTAATTTTTCTGTCCACGTGGCTGATACACACCGGCGAGCTTATCACAGGCTTCTTTTGCCGCAACACAGTTCTTAATGAAGCTTATCTGTGACGCTTTTCACACTCAGCATTATACTTGGTAATGCCTTTTCGTCACGCGTATCAATCTCAGCTTTTTCAGCCGAAGTTGCAATCTCCGATTTCACAACTCTTCCGCTGACATTATGCACCAGCACACTATTCATATGCAGCGACCACACCGCATAGTTTTCGACATCCAACTTTTCGATGGCATATAATCCTTGTCCACTCATGTTT
>JAWNMP010000129.1:0-37770 GCA_035043875.1 Drosophila paucipuncta | reverse complement strand
TGGAGATTCTTCTAAAAGATCACCTGCGGATCTTCAATGTCGTTTAGGCATTTTGGAATCGTACTTCAAGCAATCGTTGGCTATTCAATCGGAAATAGAAACTCTGGATTCAAATGATAATGGGCGCGCTGAACTGGAAGACAACTATGTACACATCAAGTTGGCAATTAAGAAATTGCTTGGTGAAGACCTAAATAGTACAGTCGTTGATGACGCTACATCACACGTTGCTTACCATCCTCAACTATCACGTCTGCCTTGTTTGGCCTTGCCCACATTCGATGGCAATCATCTGGACTATAACAACTTCATGTGCTCGTTTAATCAAATCGTGAAAGGAGCGCAAATAACAAACATTGAGAAGTTTAACTATCTACTCAACTGTTTAAAGGGTGCTGCACTGGAGTGCGTGAAGGCATTTCCAGTCACCAATGAAAACTACGCTAAGGCATTAGAAAAATTAAAGTCTCGATATGACAAGCCAGCATTGATATTTACAGAGACAATATCGTCTATTTTTCAGTTGCCTTCAGCTAGTTCATCAAACGCTACGCAGCTACGTTCGTTAATTGATAATGCATCGGCATTATTTAGTTCACTTTCGTCCTTGGGCTCTGACATCGACATAGCGCAAGCCATGTTAATCTATGTGGTTCTGGATAAATGCGATCAGGAAACTAGAAACAAATGGAATTTATCGCTGGATTATACAACAATCCCAACTTGGGCTCAGTGCGTACAAGTACTGGAGCGTCATTGTCAATTCCTGTTGTCCAAAGGTACAACAATTAACCAAACGGATTCAAAACTGATTCGTAATCCTGGCAAAGGACATAACTCGTCTTTCGCACTTGCCAACGCTGCTTGTGCATTGTGCTCAAGCTCAACTCACAAATTGATGGCTTGCGAACAATTTCAAACATTGGATTCCCTGCAACGTTTTGATGTCGTCAAACGTCACCGACTGTGTCTTAATTGCTTGTCTAAGGGTCATCAAATGGCCGATTGCCCTTCAAAAAATCGCTGTCGCCATTGTCAGAGATCGCACCACACTTTGCTACACAACAAACTACGTTCAACAACACAACCAAGCTCTTCCCCAGCCACCGAAGCAGTGGCACACAACCATTCGCAAATCAAAAAACCTTATCAATCTCAGGTTCTTTTAGCAACGGCTATGGTCCTGGTCAGAGATGCAACTGGCACCTACAGACTAGGCCGTGCTCTACTGGACTCATGTTCGCAGGTGAATTTCGTCACCGATTCGTTTGCTCAAAAGCTTCGTCTAAAAGAGAGAAACATGATGTGCAAATCAGCAGTATTGGCTATGCACGTACAGACATCACTTCTCTTACAACTACATCAATAAGGTCTCGTTTGTCACCCTTTGAAGTTTCGTTAGATCTTTGCGTCACCTCGCATATAGCCTATCAGCCGGACATCAATATCGACATTTCTAAATGGAAAATGCCAGAAAATATTGTTCTGGCAGATGAGAAATTCTACCAGTCTCGACACATCGACATGCTTTTAGGAACAGAAGCATTCTTCGACATTCTATCAGTGGGCCAAGTTAAACTTGGTACAACTGGGCCCATGCTCCAAAAAACGCTGTTTGGATGGGTAGTGACAGGAAAGTGTGATCCACAACAGTCTCGAGAGCTTGCTGCTAGTTTTAAGCTTGGTGCCACTTCAATTGACGATCACCTTAAACGCTTATGGGAAATTGAAGCAACTAAATCTTCAAATGTGCTGTTGAAACCAGAACATCGAGCTTGTGAGGAACACTACGTAAAAACGACGGTTATAAATGACAGTGGTCGCATTGTTGTGAGGCTGCCGTTTAAGAACAATCCCAGTCAACTTGGTCATTCATTTGACATAGCACGCCGCAGATTTCTCAGCTTGGAACGCCGTTTGACACAATCTTCGGAACTTCGCTTACAGTATTGTCAATTCATGGAGGAGTATGAACGTTTGGAACATATGTCGCTGGTCACAGAACCAACTTATCGGAACCTCACTACTACATACCTCACCATTGCGTTTTGAAGCCCAACAGTGAATCCACAAAGCTTCGAGTGGTCTTCGACGCCTCGTGTCGAACATCCAATGAAACCTCGCTCAATGATCATTTACTTGTCGGCCCGACTCTCCAAGATGATTTATATTTGCTGTTGTTGCGTTTCAGATTACATCGTTATGCCATAACAGCTGATGTAACTAAGATGTACAGGCAAGTAAATGTTGATTTAAATGACCGCAAATACCAGTACATACTCTGGCGAGCTCTTCCAGATGAACCACTTCGCACTTATCAACTCAACACGGTTACATATGGAACAGCCTCGGCGCCATACTTAGCCATACGCAGCCTGCATTATTTGGCAGATCTGTGTCGAACTGAGTATCCAATCGGTGCTGCAGTCATTGAATCGTCGTTCTATGTAGATGACCTTTTATCTGGAGGCGAGGATATAGAAACTCTTCGCACAATCAAGGATCAAGTCACGGAAATTCTGCATCGTGGTCACTTTCCGTTATCTAAGTGGCATTCAAATCATGCCCAATTTATCGAAAACTCCGCTAACAAGGATTTAAATACGTGTGACAACGGATTGACCAGCGCACTTGTCGTCAGCTGGAATCAACACACCGATATGCTGCTATTTCACTTCAAACCGAAAATCGTTTCGCCAACCGTCACCAAGAGGACCATTCTATCAATTGCATCAGCGTTGTTCGACCCTGTCGGATTGCTGTCACCACTCATAATCGTCGCAAAAATAATCCTACAGGAGCTCTGGCTTGCAGGGCTTACTTGGGACGAATCGGTACCACAGCATCTTGAACTTGCCTGGAAGAAGTGCCTGGAATCATTCCAAACCATTTCGTCACTTGCTGTACCCCGGTACTGCAAACAGGTCAACCAAAGCTCATTTCAATTGCATGGGTTCTGCGACGCTTCGATTCGAGCGTACGGCTGTTGCATCTATGTGCGGTCGGAATCTGCTTGCGGAAACATTGTTGTTCGTCTTCTCACTGCCAAGTCCAGAGTGGCCCCAGTAAAGAAGAAATCGCTTCCCAAACTGGAATTATGTGGAGCACATTTGTTGGCACAAGTTTACAACAAAATCAAGTGTATATTCACCGAAGAGCCACATGCCGTATATTTCTGGTCGGATTCGCAAATCGTTTTACATTGGCTAAAACAACATTCAGTGACGTTATCAGCATTTGTCGGAAATCGAGTTTCTGAGGACCAGCTTTTTTAACCCAACATCACGAAAATTGGCCTACATCAAGCAACATCAGCGACATTGATATGCAAGTCATCAATGCCGAACAACGTAAATCTACTTTCGTCGCCACAATGGATCGTGACCATTTCCTGGAGAAACTAGCGAACATCAGCTCATACAATCGTTGTGTTCGCACTGTCGCTTACATGCTCCGCTTCGTTCAAATCACACATATGGAACGTAAATTCGAAACAACTTTGTCATCCGAGGAACTACGCAATGCATCCTATTGCATAATTTGGAACATCCAGCAACTATCATTCGTCGAAGACATTCGCCAACTGCAAAAGGATCAACCACTTAGGAGCCATCTAAAGTTTCTCAATCCTTTTCTAGATCACTCCACATGATTTTCACTTATCAGAGTTGGCGGCCGGCTAGACAACGTTGAGTTTGAGAACTTCGAAAAACATCCGATATTGTTGCCCAGTAAATCGCACTTCGTCTGGATCTATGTGCGGCATCTACATCTTCGCAACTGCCATGCTGGACCTAAAGCTTTAGTGGCACTCATTCGATTGGAATATTGGATCGTAAACGCCAGAGACTTGGCACGTCGCATCGTACGCACCTGCATGGCGTGCGTTCGGTACAAGCCAAAATTGGAAAGGCAGCTTATGGGATCGCTGCCAGTGGAGCGCCTTCGACCGGACCACCTATTTCAACGCTGTGGTATCGACTTCTGTGGGCCAATAAATACGTATGTTCGCATACGAGGAAAGGGTCCCACAAAATCTTACTTGGCCGTATTCATTTGTTTGGCATCCAAGGCGGTGCACATCGAAGTGGTCTCTCAATTATCCACGAAGGCATTCTTGGCTGCACTCACACTGACATCTATTGTGATAATGGAACTAACTGGTGCAGCAAATGAGCTAAAGGCTTTGAAACAATTTTTGTTTGATCAATCTACTCAAGACGCAATATCAGAGTATTGTGCTTCGGATTTCGTGTCGTTTCATTTTATTCCGCCCAGGGCACCCCACTTTGGCGGACTCTGGGAAGCAGCAGTTAAGAGCGCAAAGGGATTGCTGCACAAGACGCTATCGAACACTCGCCTAACATTTGAGGAGCTCTGTACGATCACAACAGAGATCGAAGCTGTCCTCAATTCTCGCCCATTGTCACCTATGTCGCCTGATCCCAACGACCTATCAGCAATCACCCCAGGACATTTTTTAGTTGGAAAATCGCTTCGGGCGCTTCCTGAACGCACGATAGCAACGCCTCATCTCAACAATTTGGAGCGGTTTGACGTGATAACCGCTGCTAAACAGCAATTTTGGCGTCGTTGGTCATCAGATTATATTCACGAGCTTCGTGCACGAACCAAATGGACATCATCGTCGGCAAATCTCTCTATTGGAACCATGCTCATAATCCAGGACGACAATCTTCCGCCTCAGCAATGGAAGCTCGGCCGCATCGAATCACTTGTGCCTGGAAAGGATGGTCATGTTCGAGTTGTTCATCTTCGTACAGCCACTGGCATCTGCTGCCGACCAATACACAAATTGGCTATCTTACCGATGGAGGATTGATGTGTTGAAAGCAGATCCTTTCAAGGTGGCCGGGATGTTTGGTCAAACTAATTTAAATACAACTGACAATGAATGTTCAGCTGTTAATTTGCTAATTTATCGCTACTTAACATAACTCTGTTAAATCTTATTCACTTATGTAAACCCTTAGTTGTAATTTTGGTAAATATCGATAGTTATCACTATCGAAGAGTCCGAATTGGAGATTCAAGCAAGCAAGACGCGCGCTTTTGTTTCGGTCATATAAAAAGTTGCTAAATTAAATAGTTTAAACACCGCCCAGATCTGAAGTTTCATGTTTGCATAAAAAACGCTTTATGCACTGAACAATTTATTTAATTTAATAGCAAAACTTGTTCGTTAGCTAAACCACTGACGGCTTCTTTATTTAACTGATCTTAGTACCTATTGGCAACATATGCAAATTTGAATTACAACAATAAAAATGGCTTATTGTATGTTGTACAAATGGCCAAAACCGTTGGCGGTTGTTTTTTAAAATAGTAAAATAACATCGCAACAGGTTGGCAGCACCAAGCTGCCGAAAGGAGTAACTTACATATTGTTCACACTTATTTGTAGTTTACATTTTAGATTTTCTTATTCGTAATTAATAATTAATATTTTGATTCATTTTAGGTATTAGGTGATAAATGTGCGTCATCATCATGGTTTGGTCGAGTTGATGTCTTCTCAGTCATCGCCGATGGACTGGTTAATTTGCTTTTGTGTTGCTTGCTGGCTGTCTCTGCAGCAGCTGATTTACGTATTTGTCTGCTTATACAGAGTCTTCTTGATGGTTATATGCTGGAGTAGGCGGAATTGGTTGTGTCGTCTGACGGTGTGGGTGATTAGCTGGTTTTTGGCCGCGAGAGCAGCATGGACGTCAATTAATACTGTATATTTTTTATTATTTGCAAGTACTTGGAGACGATCGCGGATGGTCATTTGTCAAGTTGGATGCTCAGGAGTCGGTTCTAGATACGCCGGTCGTTAAAATTGTTTTATTTATTTTTGTTTTATTTGTACATACACATATATATGCGTTTGTATATTTGCGTTTATTTGGTTTTTGTTTAGTTGTTTTGCATGAATATGTGTTTTATTTATTTTTATTTTTGTTTGTGTATAATAATTTATTATTGTAAATTTTATTTTTGGTTATATAATTATGACTTTGTTATTTTATTTGCATTATTGTTATTTACTTTATTTGTGGGTTTAAATAGTATTTTCTCCTTTTTTCAGGGGTAGGTACATGAGAGCGTCGAAATGACTCTAGGTACTCCAGTGATCCAGCTAAGTTTTTGTAACGTTGTGTGAATTTAGATTTGTGTAATATTTTATTATTATTTATTTAATTTAAGGAGTGATTGCAATTATAAAAATTTTTACTATATGTGAAATTAAAAGAAAAATGACGAGAATTGAAATGATGCATGAGTCAAACTCATATGCCGAAGAAAAACGATGGCCGCAGTGCAACAGAAAAAGTACAATGTTTATTTAACCATTTATTTAAACGGTGCGAGAAAAGGAAATCTTTGCAAGTGGTTTTATATATGCTGCTGCTGCTGTAAAATGAACAAATATTTAACTAATTTACTTTGCAAATCAAAGTAAGATTTTACAGTGTTGTTATTTAGTTTATATGTGGTTTTAAATAGTCTTTTCTCCATTTTTCAGGGCTAGGTGCAGGAGAGCGTCGAAATGACTTTAGGTACTCCAGTGATCCAGCTAAGTTTTTGTAACGTTGTGTGAATTTATTATTTTTATTTTTTTAACGTTGTTTGTTTATTTTACTTTCAATGTACTTTTACTTTGGTTTAATTTTGTTTGTTGTTTCACATACGTTTTTGTGTTTCATTTATTTTATTTTATTTATTTTTATATTTGTTTGGTTTGCTTTTGATTATGTTACTTATTCTGTTGTTATGTTAATTTTGTTGTTATTATTTCTGTTGTTTGGGAACAATTTTTGCACGCCCAATTAGAAAGAGAATTTAGAGAAAAAACGACGGCCGCCGAGCAATTTTTACAATACTAAGCAAAAAAGAAGTGGAATGAAAAAATTAAATTAAAACATGACTAGATTTGTGTAATATTTTATTATTATTTATTTAATTTAAGGAGTGATTGCAATTATAAAAATTTTTACTATAATATGTGAAATTAAAAGAAAAATGACGAGAATTGAAATGATGCATGAGTCAAACTCATATGCCGAAGAAAAACGATGGCCGCAGTGCAACAGAAAAAGTGCAATGTTTATTTAACCATTTATTTAAACGTAGCGAGAAAACGAAATGTTTGCAAATGGTTTCATAAATACTGCTGCCGCTGCAAAATGAACAAATATTTAACTAATTTACCTGGCAAATCAAAGTAAGATTTTCTATAAAAAACAACTGACACACGCTCGTGCTGCTTCAAAATAAAAAAATATTTAACTAATTTACCTTGCAAATCAAAAGTAAAATTTTTTTAGAAAAAAAACAGCTGACACACGTACGCTAGCTCGCACACACACGTTGTATTTGTTGTGCTTCACAAGGAAGAAAAAGAGCGAGCCAAAGAGTTGAGCAATGATGAAAAAAAAAATATGCAATAGTTTAATTAAAAATGACTAGACTTATGCAAAACAATATATAAGATATATCTTCTAATTTATTTATGAATAATTTAATTTAATGGCCGATTGCAACAAATTAAAGACCGGAAACATTTTTTATTTGAAAAAGAATTGAGCGAAATATAGAAGAAAAAACAAGTAACAGTGCTGTAGTCGAGTGAACTCGAGCAAAGAAACGAGCAGCGCATGTTTTTATTCACAAGCCCGAACTGATCCTAGCTGACTAGCAACAAACGCGTGCATATAGAGAAATACAAATATATATATATCCACCGCAATTGTAACGGTGTAAAGGGGGCGTTAATTATAATGTCATCTCTATCATACACATGCGCTCGCATATTGAATCATACAGAAAATGCTTGCGGCTGCTAATAGAAATAATATCAGTATGAGGATATATTATCGATTATAACTTGAGTGTTTCTTAACCGATCTTGATGAAAAGTAGGAAGTTGATCAAAAATATGCATATGTATATTCTGTATAAATTAGAACATTCTGCCTTTAAAATTATAACATATATTGCTATCGGAAATTTAAATGTATCGATAATCGAGAAACGGAGGCAGTCTTCGATAAAAATAAAGCAAACTTGATCTGCGCCTGGTATACGAAAACATGTATTCCCAATTTGAAATCTCTAACTCTGATAGCCTCTGAGATCTGTGGGTTTATAGAGACGAATGGACGGACGGAAATGGCTATATCGACTCGGCTGTTGACCCTGATTAAAAATATACATACTTTATGGGGTCGGAGATGCTTCCTTCTGCCTGTTAAATACATTTTGAATGGGTTCATAGTATAAAAAGACGGCCGACGAGCAATTTATACACCACTGAACAAAAAAAGAAGTGCAATGAAACAAATATTTTAATGTATATTGAAAAATGACTAAATTTGTCCAATGGTTTACTATTATTTATTTAATTTAATAACAAAACTTGTTCGTTAGCTAAACCACTGACGGCTCCTTTATTTAATTTATCTTAGTACCTATTGGCAACATATGCAAATTTGAGTTACAACAATAAAAATGGCTTATTGTATGTTATTCAAATGGCCAAAACCGTTGGCGGTTGCTTTTTAAAATAGTAAAATATCATATCGCAACAGGTTGGCAGCACCAATCTGCCAAAAGGAGTAACTTACATATAATAATTAATATTTTGATTCATTTCAGGTATTAGGTGATAAATGTAGGACGTGGGTCATCATCATGGTTTGGTCGAGTTGATGTCTTCTCAGTCATCGCCGATGGACTGGTTAAGTTGCTTTTGTGTTGCTTGCTGGCTGTCTCTGCAGCAGCTGATTTACGTATTTGTCTGCTTATAAAGAGTCTTCTTGATATGGATGGAGTAGGCGGGATTGGTTGTGTCGTCTGACGGTGTGGGTGATTAGCTGGTTTTTTGCCGCGAGAGCATCATGGACGTCAATTAATACTGTATATTTTTCATTATTTGCAAGTACTTGGAGACGATCGCCGATGGTCATTTTATCAATTTTTGTCAGTTGGATGCTCAGGAGCCGGTTCTGGATATGCCGGTGCTTAAAATTGTTTTATTTATTTTTGTTTTTATTTGTACATACACATATATATGCGTTTGTATATTTGCGTTTATTTGGTTTTTGTTTAGTTGTTTTGCATGAATATGTGTTTTATTGGTTTTTATTTTGCTTGTGTATAATAATTTATTTTTGTAAATTTTATTTTTGGTTATGTAATTATGACTTTGTTATTTTATTTGCTTTGTTGTTATTTATTTTATTTGTGGTTTTAAATAGTCTTTTCTCCTTTTTTTCAGGGGTGGGTGCATGAGAGCGTCGAAATGACTTTAGGTACTCCAGTGATCCAGCTAAGTTTTTTTAACGTTGTGTGAATTTATTATATTTTTTTTATGTTGTTTGTTTATTTTACTTTCAATGTAGTTTCGTTCTGTGTTATCGTAATGAGTAGCTTCATCAACTAGGTCCAGCGTAATATTATATTTTGTATTTTTAATTTATTTAGCTGCTTGTTGATGTATTATTATGTAAATTTATTTCTGTTACTCTTCAGTTGTCTATATTTTTATTATTATTGTAATTTGCATTTTTGTTAATTTATATTATAAGTATATTCCATGTACAGCATATACGTGCGTATGCATACGTATAATTACATGTGTGCTTTTATTTGGTTTAATTTTGTTTGTTGTTTCACATAAGTTTGTGTATTTCATTTATTTTATTTTATTTATTTTTATATTTGTTTTGTTTGCTTTTCATTATGTTACTTATTCTGTTGTTATGTTAATTTTTTGTGAATCATACAGAAAGTGCTTGCGGATGCTAATAGAAATAATATCAGTATGAGGACATATTATCGATTATAACTTGGGTGTTTCTTAACCGATCTTGATGAAAAGTAGGAAGTTGATCAAAAATATGGATATATATATTTTGTATAAATTAGAACATTCTGCATTTAAAATTATAACATATATAGCTATGGGAAATTTAAATGTATCGATAATCGAGAAACGGAGGCAGTCATTGATAAAAAAAATAAAGCAAACTTGATCTGCGCCTGGTATACGAAAACATGTATTCCCAATTTGAAATCTCTAACTCTGATAGCCTCTGAGATCTGTGTGTTTATAGAGACGAATGGACGGACGGAAATGGCTATATCGACTCGGCTGTTGACCCTGATTAAAAATATACATACTTTATGGGGTCGGAGATGCTTCCTTCTGCCTGTTAAATACATTTTTAATGGGTTCATAGTATAAAAAGACGGCCGACGAGCAATTTATACACCAGTGAACAAAAAAAGAAGTGCAATGAAACAAATATTTTAATGTATATTGAAAAATGACTAAATTTGTCCAACGGTTTACTATTATTTATTTAATTTAATAACAAAACTTGTTCGTTAGCTAAACCACTGACGGCTCCTTTATTTAATTTATCTTAGTACCTATTGGCAACATATGCAAATTTGAATTACAACAATAAAATTGGCTTATTGTATGTTATACAAATGGCAAAAACCGTTGGCGGCTTTGTTTTAAACAGTAAAATATCATATAGCAACAGGTTGGCAGCACGAAGCTGCCAAAAGGACTAACTTACATTTTGTTTACATTTTAGATTTTCTTGCTCGTAATTAATAATTAATATTTTGATTCATTTCAGGTGTTAGGTGATAAATGGATGCCTTGGGTCATCATCATGGTTTGGTCGAGTTGATGTCTTCTCAGTCATCGCCGATGGATTGGTTAAGTTGCTTTTGTGTTGCTTGCTGGCTGTCTCTGCAGCAGCTAATTTACGTATTTGTCTGCTTATAAAGAGTCTTCTTGATGGTCATATGCTGGAGTAGGCGGGATTGGTTGTGTCGTCTGACGGTGTGGGTGATTAGCTGGTTTTTGGCCGCGAGAGCAGCATGGACGTCAATTAATACTGTATATTTTTCATTATTTGCAAGTACTTGGAGACGATGGCCGATGGTCATTTTGTCAAGTTGGATGCTCAGGATACGCCGGTGGTTAAAATTGTTTTATTTATTTTTGTTTTTATTTGAACATACACATATATATGCGTTTGTATATTTGCGTTTATTTGGTTTTTGTTTAGTTGTTTTGCATGAATATGTGTTTTATTTGTTTTTATTTTTGCTTGTGTATAATAACTTATTTTTTGTAAATTTTATTTTTGGTTATATAATTATGACTTTGTTATTTTATTTACTTTATTGTTATTTATTTTATTTGTGGTTTTAAATAGTCTTTTCTCCTTTTTTAGGGGTGTGTGCATGAGAGCGTCGAAATGACTTTAGGTACTCCAGTGATCCAGCTAAGTTTTTGTAACGTTGTGTGAATTTATTATATTTTTTTATGTTGTTTGTTTATTTTACTTTCAATGTACTTTCGTGCTGTGTTATCGTATTGAGTAGCTCCATCAACTAGGTCCAGCGTAATATTATATTTTGTATTTTAAATTTATTTAGTTGCTTGTTTATGTATTATTATGTAAATTTATTTCTGTTACTCTTCAGTTGTCTATATTTTTATTATTATTGTAATTTGCATTTTTGTTAATTTATATTATAAGTATATTCCATGTACAGCATATACGTGCGTATAAATACGTATAATTACATGTGTGCTTTTATTTGGTTTAATTTTGTTTGTTGTTTCACATAAGTTGGTGTATTTCATTTATTTTATTTTATTTATTTTTATATTTGTTTTGCTTGTTTTTCATTATGTTACTTATTCTGTTGTTATGTTAATTTTTTTGTGAATCATACAGAAAGTGCTTGCGGATGCTAATAGAAATAATATCAGTATGAGTACATATTATCGATTATAACTTGGGTGTTTCTTAACCGATCTTGATGAAAAGTAGGAAGTTGATCAAAAATATGCATATGTATATTCTGTATAAATTAGAACATTCTGCATTTAAAATTATAACATATATTGCTATCGGAAATTTAAATGTATCGATAATCGAGAAACGGAGGCAGTCATTGATAAAAAATAAAGCAAACTTGATCTGCGCCTGGTATACGAAAACATGTATTCCCAATTTGAAATCTCTAACTCTGATAGCCTCTGAGATCTGTGTGTTTATAGAGACGAATGGACGGACGGAAATGGCTATATCGACTCGGCTGTTGACTCTGATTAAAAATATTCATACTTTATGGGGTCGGAGATGCTTCCTTCTGCCTGTTAAATACATTTTTAATGGGTTCATAGTATAAAAAGACGGCCGACGAGCAATTTATACACCAGTGAACAAAAAAGAAGTGCAATGAAACAAATATTTTAATGTATATTGAAAAATGACTAAATTTGTCCAATGGTTTACTATTATTTATTTAATTTAATAACAAAACTTGTTCGTTAGCTAAACCACTGACGGCTCCTTTATTTAATTTATCTTAGTACCTATTGCCAACATATGCAAATTTGAATTACAACAATAAAATTGGCTTATTGTATGTTATACAAATGGCAAAAACCGTTGGCGGCTTTGTACATATAGCAACAGGTTGGCAGCACGAAGCTGCCAAAAGGACTAACTTACATTTTGTTTACATTTTAGATTTTCTTGCTCGTAATTAATAATTAATATTTTGATTCATTTCAGGTGTTAGGTGATAAATGGATGCCTTGGGTCATCATCATGGTTTGGTCGAGTTGATGTCTTCTCAGTCATCGCCGATGCATTGGTTAAGTTGCTTTTGTGTTGCTTGCTGGCTGTCTCTGCAGCAGCTAATTTACGTATTTGTCTGCTTATAAAGAGTCTTCTTGATGGTCATATGCTGGAGTAGGCGGGATTGGTTGTGTCGTCTGACGGTGTGGGTGATTAGCTGGTTTTGGCCGCGAGAGCAGCATGGACGTCAATTAATACTGTATATTTTTCATTATGTGCAAGTACTTGGAGACGATGGCCGATGGTCATTTTGTCAAGTTGGATGCTCAGGATACGCCGGTGGTTAAAATTGTTTTATTTATTTTTGTTTTTATTTGAACATACACATATATATGCGTTTGTATATTTTCGTTTATTTGGTTTTTGTTTGGTTGTTTTGCATGAATATGTGTTTTATTTGTTTTTATTTTGCTTGTGTATAATAATTTATTTTTTGTAAATTTTATTTTTGGTTATGTAATTATGACTTTGTTATTTTATTTGCTTTATTGTTATTTATTTTATTTGTGGTTTTAAATAGTCTTTTCTCCTTTTTTTCAGGGATGTGTGCATGAGAGCGTCGAAATGACTTTAGGTACTCCAGTGATCCAGCTAAGTTTTTGTAACGTTGTGTGAATTTATTATATTTTTTTAAATGTTGTTTGTTTATTTTACTTTCAATGTACTTTCGTGCTGTGTTATCGTAATGAGTAGCTCCATCAACTAGGTCCAGCGTAATATTATATTTTGTATTTTTAATTTATTAGTTGCTTGTTTACGTATTATTATGTAAATTTATTTCTGTTACTCTTCAGTTGTCTATATTTTTATTATTATTGTAATTTGCATTTTTGTTAATTTATATTATAAGTATATTCCATGTACAGCATATTCGTGCGTATACATACGTATAATTACATGTGTGCTTTTATTTGGTTTAATTTTGTTTGTTGTTTCACATAAGTTTGTGTATTTCATTTATTTTATTTTATTTATTTTTATATTTGTTTTGTTTGCTTTTCATTATGTTACTTATTCTGTTGTTATGTTCATTTTGTTGTTATTATTTCTGTTGTTTGGGAGACATTTTTTCACGCCCAATTAGAAAAAAATTGAGCGAAAAAAAGACGCCCACCGAGCAATTTTTACAATACTAAACAAAAAAGAAGTGGAATGAAAAAAATTATTTAATTTAAAAATGACCAGATTTGTATAATATTTTATTATTATTTATTTAATTTAAGGAGTGATTGTAATTATAAAAATTTTTAATATAAAATGTGCAATTAAAAACAAAATACTAGAATTCAAATGATGCATGAGTCAAACACATGTGCTGAAGAAAAACGATGGCCGCAGTGCAAGAGAAAAAGTGCAATGTTTATTTAACCATTTATTTAAACGTAGCGAGAAAATGAAATGTTTGCAAGTGGTTTTATATATGCTGCTGCTGCTGCAAAATGAAGAAATATTTAACTAACTTACCTGGCAAATCAAAGTAAGATTTTTTAGAAAAAACAACTCACACGCGCACGCTCATGCTGCTTCAAAATAAAAAATATTTAACTAATTTACCTTGCAAATCAAAAGTAACATTTTTTAGCTGACACACGCATGCTAGCGCGCACACACACTTTGTATATATAGTGCTAGTAGTAGGGTAATAAGGATTTTATGACAGGAAGCGGTTTATTGCTTTTTGACTTTTAATTGCTTCATTATTGGAGCTAATTTATTGCTTGTGGGTGGGGGAGTGACAGGTGTGTGACCTTTTTTAGGAAAATGTGTGATTTTGGATCACGTATGAGACATTTATGATCGAAGGGTATATATTTATGGCTGACCCTTTTTTATTGTTGGTTGGCATGAGGCGGACGATCACTCAGCAGCACTTGTGTGTGCGTACGTGATTGTGGTTTTAAGGAGAATATTGTGTGCTAGGCATGTAACCTGTATCCTGTGTGCTAGAATCAGGTGGAGGATCACTCAGCAGCACTTGTGTGTGCGTACGTGATTGTGGTTTTAAGGAGAATATTGTGTGCTAGACGTGTAGCCTGTAACCAGTGTGCAAGAATCAAGTGAAAGATCAGCTAGCAGCTGGCGCACTGTCTGTGCATGTACATGATTTAATTTTTGAGGGTGGGTGCAATGATCAGTGGAAAGGTAATGCTCGCTTCTCTTTTCTCATTTTTTGTCAATGTATAGAACTCATACGACACCTCACACCTGAATGTTTTCCACACAATATTGTATTACTTTGAAACGTTGTCAGCGTCTTCGAGTACTCCACGTCTGAGTGACCCTCCTTATGTTCATTTCACAATAATTTGAAATAATAGCATGCGCTGCCTTGTGCACCTGCGGTCTTCATACCTTGGTTTATAGAGTTTAAAATGTTTAAATAAAATAACTTTTTTTCTAATTTTCATAATATAATTTATATATTTATTCTTATTGATATAGTTTAATTTTAGGATACATGTACATTATGAAAGTATATTATTATTATTATCCATTTTGCTTAACCTCTTTGTTTAGGTTAGTGTATTGAAATATAAGACGATCCAGTTTTCTTTTATATGATACAAAGTAGTGACAAGCACATGTATCAACTCCCTCTCTGGCGTTATCCGAAGACCATGAGCAAACTGTCAAGTGCTTTCCATATTTTGATTTAATTAGACGATAGTTTTCATACTCCAAGAAAAATACTCGGTATTCTCCAACAATTTAGAATGTTCAAGGAAAATGACATCCGCAAACTCCTTGAGGAAATCATCAATTTTCCTTACATTTGTTTTAAATCCGAAATTCGAAATAAGACCCATTCTGTTGTGTATTCTCCAAAAGCAGAAATGCAACTGAAGAATTATTTTACTTTATTTATAAAGTGTCTATACTTGTGTAACTTTCTTTTGTAATATTTGTCTATACTGGTTTACATCTTTTTTTATTTCTTTTCCCATCTTTCTTGAAATTTCAAAGCATAAGCGAGTTAAATCAATTTCTGCTTCATGCCCATAAGACGCATCTAAATCTAAAAGTTGTACATCATATTTCCCCATTTTTGAACATTTGGGGATAATATAATTATTATATATATTACAAATTTGATTTTTAAGCAGTGTGTTCCAACATAAGAATGATGTGAAAAATATCCCTAATCTTATGAAGGCTCTCCATGATTCACTATCAAATTCAATTTTATTTCCATATTGATTTAAAATTAATATTCATTGCTTATCGGATTTTCTAATCTTAAAATGACACTTTATACTCTCAATCTTCGGATTATCAACTAATGCATCAGGCATCAAGAACTCAAACTGTTCAATTACGCTTATGCTGCTGCATCCAAACAATGTAAATCGTCTCGTTGTTCAAAAGCCACACTTAATTTTAGTTGAAGATTAGCAAAATATCAAACCAAAAACGTTTCGTGATCTTGAAGTTTTCTTGAATTTCTAGATTTTCTTAGCTGAAGTGTGTCCATATCGATTGAAAAGTTGTATCAAACTAACTTGAGCATTGAATTGTGAATGCTATTTAAGGCGAAGAGTCTTGCTCATGCTGCTCAGTGCATTGCCCACATTAGACAAAAAATGTTGAAGATAGACAGAAGCTCGTGTGTTCTTCTTGACTTTCAGTATATATTTGGAAACGAGCAACAAATTTTTCTAAAGGAATTGGCCTTCATGCAAGCAGGATCAATCCTTCCGAATTTCTTTCACTTCAAGCCTCCATATGATATAAAAGAGCTGGATGAAATAACGAGAAAAACACTAAAAACTACTAAACAGTACGTCGATGGATTGGATTGGTGTGATGGCGACATTTCTTATTTAAGCCTTGGTGATATATTAAGTCCATTAAATAGTTTCGCTACAGTTATTGTACGAGGTCGAGCAAAGAAACAGTTTTTAAGTAAATATTTAACTACAAAAATAGTTGATTTAGAACTAGATCAAAGTTTAAGACACTTTCAAAACTTTTTCACAAATTGTAGAATACATAAGAAAATAACAAACCAATGTGCTCTAAACAATTTATTTAAACTCTTTGTAATCTTAGAAAACTCTAATTTTGAAATATATGGAAATTAGAATTTGATTATACCATTATGTTCCTAAATATAAACAAACTAAAAAATCGATAAAATTTCGAAATATTGAGTTTTACTTTATTCAATTTAGTCAATGGGTTTACATCGCACTTAAATTAGAGATTATAATAAAATCTAATACAACTCGTGCGTTTCTTAGGGCACATACACATTTATTTAGATGAGACCCACAATCGGAGAAAACATTTAATTTCATCGCATCTAATCGTGGACATCCAAAGTCTTCAATGTTGATTACACACGTTTTTAGAAACTTTTCAAGAAACTTTTTCTTTGTATCTCCCTTCGTGATTACTCTCATATCCTTGAGAAGCTCACGAAGATAGTTTCTGACTTCTAAAAAGCTATAATTTCCATCATTCCAGCAGAGGTTGTGCTGATTTCTTGTTAACCATATTGCCGTTTTACGGGCCTTCTTCGTTAGTCTAAGAAAATCATATGGTGGTCTTATAAGGTAATGAATATCATGATAATAACCATTCTTAAAAACAATAGCAATTTCTTTTAATATAAAATGATCATAATTTCCAAAAAACCCTTGAATGTCCACAACTACTTGATTCTCCATCGAATTGATTTAAACAATGCGCTGAACTAATCCTGTTAATGGTGAATACTCAACTAACCGATCATGCATAAGCAGGCAATATACTTTAGTGTCTCTCACACTTGCACTCTCCAACTCGATGGAAACTCTGATATCGATCGGTCCTGTTTTAACAGACTCATTCTGATGTGTTAGATCTATAACAACAATCGGTGCTTTTTCCTTAAATTCCTTAGGTGTTAACAACGGTTCAGATTGCTTCATATAGTAACTTGCTTGGAAATTTGCATACATATCATACAAAGTTGCAAATCTGACTTCTTAGTCTACAGTGTCCTGTCAATCAGACCGGTAAGTATCCTAAGGCTATTCTTTCCAATGGTTATGATCTGTTTGAAACGTACAGGATTATAACCACCTAGGAGGCATCTGGCTTGTCTGAGTCCCACTGCCTCTGACCAGCTCTGTTGCTATCTCGTCTAGTCCATCGTAATTCTGACCGTTCCAGCCGTAAGGGCTTCCCTGTTTTTCGTTTCCATTAAACCAACCAGAATTCTCAAGCATTCGACTTTCAGGTTTATTCAAAGAAATATAGTTTTTTACGGTTGTTGAAGTGCCAACAAATCTAGTTCGATCAATTTCAATTCCATTCAACTCGTATCGAATCTCATCAAAAAGGTAACTCATGCAATTGTTTTTCAGTTTACCATCTCCAGTAGACGCATTGTTAGCCAAAGATATCAAGCCTTCAATATTAATAAAACTCTCGCTCGGTAGTACATATAAGTCCTGATTCTGGATTGTGATTCTAACTTCATCATTGCTCTTAAATGATTGTAGATAGGGAGAGTAGCTATGATATTCTTTTTGATTATGCTCTCATCCGAATAGGGTTTCTCTCGAACTGTTAATAAATTAGTCATTGTTCTCTAATTTTTAAACCCAATGACCTTAAAAACAATTTGTTCTCTGTTGTGAGTGTTGTCCTTAACGACCTTCTTTCTTCTGCAGTATAACTCAAAGTGTTTGATAATGGAGGATAGCATACATTTTTATTGTAAATAATCATTTTCGCTGTCTTAAATGTAGGCGAAGTGTAACACTCTCATTACGTAAATTTACTAAATTTCCGTCCTGATCAACAATCCTTATTTTTAATGACTGTATCTCTCTCGTGTTCACTGGGAAATAAATAAGATTGTGTGGCTTCTCACTCATTTTATAGCCTGGGGGACATTTAAAGCAAACTCATGCAATACATGACTTGATTCTGCATTAACATATGATCCGCTTACAATATTACATTCTATTCTAATTGTATTTACTTTTAAAATATCAACAGGCTGGTCTGAGATGTGTATAGAATTCGGTGTTAGTACTTTTTTATTAAACCCGAATAATTGACCAATAGTATTCCTTTGTTTAAATATGTAGGTCTTCCTTAGTTGAAATCATCACTTGAAGCGTATTATTGTTACTTTCGATGAGAGGGTGTTTTAATTTATTTGGTTCTTTTTCCTCCATTTTCTCAATAATAATATTTCTTATATCACTAAGCTCATATGATCCAACAGGTATCTCAAAAACATGTTCTCGAATATGAAATAAATTATTATCGTGATCAACATTTGGAATTGAGTTATACATGAATCATATGCATAATTCCCTTCAATTCAATGGGTGGATGATAGTTGCAATTAAAATTGAGCTGTTGCCCGTTAATGTAAGAGTTGTTGTCATTTCGATCGATTTTTGTTAAGTGAACTAATAATGAGATTTGTTCATATTATATTTCAAATTCTAATAAAGTCAGCGAATCCCTGTCTATAGCGTCCATTTTCCAGAGGATCATCATTTAATACATTACTCAATTCTTCAAATTACCATATCTGAATTTATCAAGCTTCATATTGCATACTGCTTGATCATTCATAAACCATGCTTGCAATGTTATTATAGTTGTCTCATACAGAAGTATGCACGAATATTATTTTGTTTTCACAAGCAACATCATCAAAAATCATTATGAGTTCTTTATGCTTTACTTGGTGCTAGAACACTTTCATTTTCTGAAAATGTAAAATATCCATCCCATTATGGATTCACGAGTGTTTTCAAGTACTCATATTTTGGTTGATGTAAAGACTTTGAATATAAATAAATAGTTTCAAATTTTAGTCCATTTGGGCTTTCAATCAAACTGATCATTACATTAGTTTTCCCACAATTAGAAGGTCCAACAATTAGGGTCATTGAATTGATAAACTGCTATGTTAACTTGTTTGTCTTCTCCATTTTTAAAATCGATATTCCTCACTTCTATGTTCGTTTTTGTTTATAATCTCATACAGATACACGTTCTCAGCAGATCGTTACTCTCTTGCAGTCTTTGAGAATAAACATCAATTAAAATGGCAGTGCTTTTATAAATCAACTAGTAGCAAATCACAGCTCTATCGAGGTAGAGGTCTTATCAATCAAATAATCAACTCCTCCCAATTGAACTACATATACCAGGTTATCAGTTCTGTGGTCCAGGAACTAAGCTAGAAAGTCGTTTCGAAAGAGGCGAAACGGAGTAAATCCATTAGATGCTGCTTGTAGAGTGCACGACGTAGCATATGCTAATCATAAAGATTTGAGAAATCGGCATATAGCTGATTCAAATTTGGCCAAAGTGCGTGGGAGCATGTAAAGGCATCTGTAGTACTCTCGCTGGAAGAACCGCTGCTTATTTTGTAACCAACGTAATGAAAGCAAAGAAACAATTTTTAAGTAAATACTTAACTACAAAAATAGTTGATTTAGAACTAGATCAAAGTTTAAGACACTTTCAAAAGTTTTTCAGAAATTGTAGAATGTAGAATGTGCTCTAAACAATTTATTTAAACTCTATTTCAATGTTAGAAAACTTACTTTATTCAATTTAGCCAGTTGGGTTTACATCGCACTTAAATTACAGATAATAATAAAATCTAATACAAATCGTGCGATTCTTAGGGCACATACACCTTTATTTAGATGAGACCCACAATCGGAGAAAACATTTAATTTCATCACATCTAATCGTGGACATCCAAAGTCTTCAATGTTGATTACACACGTCTTTAGAAACTTTTCAAGAAACTGTTTCTTTGTATCTCCCTTCGTGATTACTCTCATATCTTGAGAACTACGAAGATAGTTTCTGCTACTGAAAAGCTATAATTTCATCATCCAACAGAGATTGTGCTGATTTCTAGTTAACCATATTGCCGTTACGGGCTCTTCGTTAGTCTAAGAAAATCATATGGTGGTCTTATAAGGTATTGAATATCATGATAATAACCATTCTTAAAAACAAGAGCAATTTCTTTTAATATAAAATTGTCACAATTTCCAAAAAATCCTTGAATGCCGACAACTATTTGATTCTCCATCGAATTGATTTAAACAATGCGCTGAACTAATCCTGTTAATGGTGAATACTCAACTAACCGATTATGCATAAGCAGGCAATATACTTTAGTGTCTTTCAAACTTGCACTCTCCAACTCGATGGAAACTCTGATATCGATCGGTTTTAACAGACTCATTCTGATGTGTTAGATCTATAACAACAATCGGTGCTGTTTCCTTAAATTCCTTAGGTGTTAACAACGGTTCAGACTGCTTCATATAGTAACTTGCTTGGAAATTTGCAAACATATCATACAAAGTTGCAAATCGTTCGCGATTAAAATTTATATTCATATTATCATAGGGATATGTTTCAGAGTTCAAGTACACTTTCAATTCATAGTATTTAATCATCTAATACTTCAATTTTACTATGTATAATTTCCATGTTTTTAGTTTCCATTAATACCAATCCAGAATTCTCATAGCATTCGACTTTCAGGTTTATTCAAAGAAATATAGTTTTTTACGGTTGTTGAAGTGCCAACAAATCTAGTTCGATCAATTTCAATTCCATTCAACTCGTATCGAATCTCATCAAAAAGGTAACTCATGCAATTGTTTTTCAGTTTACCATCTCCAGTAGACGCATTGTTAGCCAAAGATATCAAGCCTTCAATATTAATAAAACTCTCGCTCGGTAGTACATATAAGTCCTGATTCTGGATTGTGATTCTAACTTCATCATTGCTCTTAAATGATTGTAGATAGGGAGAGTAGCTATGATATTATTTTTTGATTATGCTCTCATCCGAATAGGGTTTCTCTCGAACTGTTAATAAATTAGTCATTGTTCTCTAATTTTTAAACCCAATGACCTTAAAAACAATTTGTTCTCTGTTGTGAGTGTTGTCCTTAACGACCTTCTTTCTTCTGCAGTATAACTCAAAGTGTTTGATAATGGAGGATAGCATACATTTTTATTGTAAATAATCATTTTCGCTGTCTTAAATGTAGGCGAAGTGTAACACTCTCATTACGTAAATTTACTAAATTTCCGTCCTGATCAACAATCCTTATTTTTAATGACTGCATCTCTCTCGTGTTCACTGGGAAATAAATAAGATTGTGTGGCTTCTCACTCATTTTATAGCCTGGGGGACATTTAAAGCAAACTCATGCAATACATGACTTGATTCTGCATTAACATATGATCCGCTTACAATATTACATTCTATTCTAATTGTATTTACTTTTAATAATATCAATCAGGCTGGTCTGAGATGTGCATAGAATTCGGTGTGAGTACTTTTTTATTAAACCCGAATAATTGACCAATAGTATTCCTTTTGTTTAAATATATAGGGTCTTCCTTAGTTGAAATCATCACTTGAAGCGTATTATTGTTACTCTCGATGAGAGGGTGTTTTAATTTATTTGGTTCTTTTTCCTCCATTTTCTCAATAATAATATTTCTTATATCACTAAGCTCATATGATCCAACAGGTATCTCAAAAACATGTTCTCCAATATGAAATAAATTATTATCGTGATCAACATTTGGAAGTTGCATGTAATCATGATGCATATCATAATTTCCCTTCAATTCAATGGGTGGATGATATTGCAATTAAAATTGAGCTGTTGCCCGTTAATGTAAGAGTCGTTGTCATTTCGATCGATCTTTGTTAAGTCAACTAATAATGAGATTTGTTCATATTATATTTCAAATTCTAATAAAGTCAGCGAATCCCCGTCTATAGCGTCCATTTTCTAGAGGATCATCTTTACTTATAAGCACAAAACCATATTTTTCCCAAATTATTGCATATATGCTTGACATACAATTCAAAACGCATCAGATGTTAATATACGTCTCATATGTTCAGAAGTATGCACGAATATTATTTTGTTTTTCACAAGCAACATCATCAAAATCATTATAGAGTTCTTTTGCTTTACTTGGTGCTAGAACACTTTCATTTTCTGAAAATGTAAAATATCCCATCCCTTTTATTGGGTTCACGAGTGTTTTCAAGTATTCATATTTTGGTTGATTGTAAAGACATTGAATATAAATAAATAGTTTCAAATTTTAGTCCATTTGGGCTTTCAATCAAACTGATCATTACATTGGTTTTCCCACAATTAGAAGGTCCAACAATTAGGGCTCTATTGAATTGATAAACTGATAGTCTAACTTGTTTGTCTTCTCCATTTTTAAAATCGATATTCCTCACTTCTATGTTCGTTTTTTGTTTTATTAATCTCATATCAGATACACGTCTCTCAGCAGATCGTTACTCTCTTGCAAGTCTTTGAAGAATAAACATCAATTAAAATGGTAGTGCGCTTTTATAAATCAACTAGTAGCAAATCACAGCTCTATCGAGGTAGAGGTCTTATCAATCAAATAATCAACTCCCTCCCAATTGAACTACATATACCAGGTTATCAGTTCTGTGGTCCAGGAACTAAGATAGAAAGTCGCTTAGAAAGAGGCGAAACGGAATAAATCCAGTAGATGCTGCTTGTAGAGCGATGACGTACATATGCTAATCATAAAGATTTGAGAAATCGGCATATGAGTAGCTGATTCAAATTTGGCACAAGTCGAGCATTAAGATGAGTTTCTTGCTGAACAGCTTATTTGTAACAAGATCGAGACAAAGAAACAAGTTTTTAAGTAAATATTTAACTACAAAAATAGTTGATTTAGAACTAGATCAAAGTTTAAGACACTTTCAAAACTTTTTCACAAATTGTAGAATACATAAGAAAATAACAAACCAATGTGCTCTAAACAATTTATTTAAACTCTTTGTAATCTTAGAAAACTCTAATTTTGAAATATATGGAAATTAGAATTTGATTATACCATTATGTTCCTAAATATAAACAAACTAAAAAATCGATAAAATTTCGAAATATTGAGTTTTACTTTATTCAATTTAGTCAATGGGTTTACATCGCACTTAAATTAGAGATTATAATAAAATCTAATACAACTCGTGCGTTTCTTAGGGCACATACACCTTTATTTAGATGAGACCCACAATCGGAGAAAACATTTAATTTCATCACATCTAATCGTGGACAACCAAAGTCTTCAATGTTGATTACACACGTCTTTAGAAACTTTTCAAGAAACTTTTTCTTTGTATCTCCCTTCGTGATTACTCTCATATCCTTGAGAAGCTCACGAAGATAGTTTCTGACTTCTAAAAAGCTATAATTTCCATCATTCCAACAGAGGTTGTGCTGATTTCTTGTTAACCATATTGCCGTTTTACGGGCCTTCTTCGTTAGTCTAAGAAAATCATATGGTGGTCTTATAAGGTAATGAATATCATGATAATAACCATTCTTAAAAACAATAGCAATTTCTTTTAATATAAAATGATCATAATTTCCAAAAAACCCTTGAATGTCCACAACTACTTGATTCTCCATCGAATTGATTTAAACAATGCGCTGAACTAATCCTGTTAATGGTGAATACTCAACTAACCGATCATGCATAAGCAGGCAATATACTTTAGTGTCTCTCACACTTGCACTCTCCAACTCGATGGAAACTCTGATATCGATCGGTCCTGTTTTAACAGACTCATTCTGATGTGTTAAATCTATAACAACAATCGGTGCTTTTTCCTTAAATTCCTTAGGTGTTAACAACGGTTCAGATTGCTTCATATAGTAACTTGCTTGGAAATTTGCATACATATCATACAAAGTTGCAAATCGTTCGCGGTTAAAATTTATATTCATATCATCATAGGGATATGTTTCAGAGTTCAAGTACACTTTCAAGTTTCGCAAATGATTTTGAATCAATTTATTATCCTGTATAAAGGCTATTATAGCGAAACGGGGGCGCTCTCTATTTGCTGCAAGTTTTACATTCCACACATGATGAGTACCTTCTGCTAGTGTTGGATTGAGATAACAATCCCAACTGCGGAAAGCTAGTGGTAGTGAGCCTCCATTTTTTGTTATATTTAACATTAGTAATTTCTTTTCGTCACTGAGAGTAATATGTGGTACTTTCCATGTAATATTAGTTATATTTAATTTATACTCAATACTTCCAATTTTACTATGATATACATCATCCATGTTTTTAGTTATGAGTAGTATTAATTCATGTTTGCAATTTAATAGGACTTTGTTATAGTCTTCACAAAATCCAAGTAGGTATTTAACAGGAATAGAGAAATTAAAATATCCATCATTTGGCACTAGTTTTTCGTTTCCATTAAACCAACCAGAATTCTCAAGCATTCGACTTTCAGGTTTATTCAAAGAAATATAGTTTTTTAAAGTTGTTGAAGTGCCAACAAATCTAGTTCGATCAATTTCAATTCCATTCAACTCGTATCGAATCTCATCAAAAAGGTAACTCATGCAATTGTTTTTCAGTTTACCACCTCCAGTAGGCGCATTGCTAGCCAAAGATATCAAGCCTTCAATATTAATAAAACTCTCGCTCGGTAGTACATATAAGTCCTGATTCTGGATTGTGATTCTAACTTCATCATTGCTCTTAAATGATTGTAGATAGGGAGAGTAGCTATGGTATTCTTTTTTGATTATGCTCTCATCCGAATAGGGTTTCTCTCGAACTGTTAATAAATTAGTCATTGTTCTCTAATTTTTAAACCCAATGACCTTAAAAACAATTTGTTCTCTGTTGTGAGTGTTGTCCTTAACGACCTTCTTTCTTCTGCAGTATAACTCAAAGTGTTTGATAATGGAGGATAGCATACATTTTTATTGTAAATAATCATTTTTGCTGTCTTAAATGTAGGCGAAGTGTAACACTCTCATTACGCAAATTTACTAAATTTCCGTCCTGATCAACAATCCTTATTTTTAATGACTGTATCTCTCTCGTGTTCACTGGGAAATAAATAAGATTGTGTGGCTTCTCACTCATTTTATAGCCTGGGGGGACATTTAAAGCAAACTCATGCAATACATGACTTGATTCTGCATTAACATATGATCCGCTTACAATATTACATTCTATTCTAATTGTATTTACTTTTAAAATATCAACAGGCTGGTCTGAGATGTGTATAGAATTCGGTGTTAGTACTTTTTTATTAAACCCGAATAATTGACCAATAGTATTCCTTTTGTTTAAATATATAGGGTCTTCCTTAGTTGAAATCATCACTTGAAGCGTATTATTGTTACTTTCGATGAGAGGGTGTTTTAATTTATTTGGTTCTTTTTCCTCCATTTTCTCAATAATAATATTTCTTATATCACTAAGCTCATATGATCCAACAGGTATCTCAAAAACATGTTCTCCAATATGAAATAAATTATTATCGTGATCAACATTTGGAATTGAGTTATACATGTGGAAATCAATGAGTGCACACTCATAATTTCCCTTCAATTCAATGGGTGGATGATAGTTTGCCATTAAAATTGAGCTGTTGCCCGTTAATGTAAGAGTTGTTGTCATTTCGATCGATTTTTGTTAAGTGAACTAATAATGAGATTTGTTCATATTATATTTCAAATTCTAATAAAGTCAGCGAATCCCCGTCTATAGCGTCCATTTTCCAGAGGATCATCTTTACTTATAAGTACAAAACCATATTTTTCCTTCCAACAAAATTGACAAATATTCTTAAATTTATCAAATTTCATATCTACGCCTACATGATCTTGATACACATGTTTCATATTTAGTTCATCTTGCTTGAACATTATTATTAGATTTGCATTATCACGAATAAGATGCTTGGGGATGCATGTATACGTTTGACATAAATAAAACGCATCAATGTTATTATGTCGTCCCATACAGAAGTATGCACGAATATTATTTTGTTTTTCACAAGCAACATCATCAAAAATCATTATAGAGTTCTTTTTGGCTTTACTTGGTGCTAGAACACTTTCATTTTCTGAAAATGTAAAATATCCCATCCCCTTTATTGGGTTGACGAGTGTTCTCAAGTATTCATATTTTGGTTGATGTAAAGACTTTGAATATAAATAAATATTTTCAAATTTTAGTCCATTTGGGCTTTCAATCAAACTGATCATTACATTGGTTTTCCCACAATTAGAAGGTCCAACAATTAGGGCTCTATCTGCTATGTTTAACTTGTTTGTCTTCTCCATTTTTAAAATCGATATTCCTCACTTCTATGTTCGTTTTTTGTTTTATTAATCTCATATCAGATACACTTCTCTCAGCAGATCGTTACTCTCTTGCAAGTCTTTGAAGAATAAACATCAATTAAAATGGTAGTGCGCTTTTATAAATCAACTAGTAGCAAATCACAGCTCTATCGGGGTAGAGGTCTTATCAATAAAATAATCAACTCCCTCCCAATTGAACTACATATACCAGGTTATCAGTTCTGTGGTCCAGGAACTAAGCTAGAAAGTCGTTTGGAAAGAGGTGAAAAGGGAATAAATCCATTAGATGCTGCTTGTAGAGAGCACGACATAGCATATGCTAATCATAAAGATTTGAGAAATCGGCATATAGCTGATTCAAATTTGGCCGAAAGAGCGTGGGAGCGTGTAAAGGCATCTGATAGTACTCTTGGGGAAAGAACCGCTGCTTATTTTGTAACCAACATAATGAAAGCAAAGAAAAAATTTGGCATGGGACTAAAACAAAGAGAATATAAAAAGCAATTTTTTTGTAATTTTCATAATATAATTTATATATTTATTCTTATTGATATAGTTTAATTTTAGGATACATGTACATTATGAAAGTATATTATTATTATTATCCATTTTGCTTAACCTCTTTCTTAGGTTAGTGTATTGAAATATAAGACGATCCAGTTTTCTTTTATATGATACAAAGTAGTGACAAGCACATGTATCAACTCCCTCTCTGGCGTTATCCGAAGACCATGAGCAAACTGTCAAGTGCTTTCCATATTTTGATTTAATTAGACGATAGTTTTCATACTCCAAGAAAAATACTCGGTATTCCTCCAACAATTTAGAATGTTCAGGGAAAATGACATCCTCAAACTCCTTGAGGAAATCATCAATTTTCCTTACATTTGTTTTAAATCCGAAATTCGAAATAAGACCCATTCTGTTGTGTATTCTCCAAAAGCAGAAATGCAACTGAAGAATTATTTTACTTTATTTATAAAGTGTCTATACTTGTGTAACTTTCTTTTGTAATACTTGTCTATACTGGTTTACATCTTTTTTTATTTCTTTTCCCATTTTTCTTGAAATTTCAAAGCATAAGCGAGTTAAATCAATTTCTGCTTCATGCCCATAAGACGCATCTAAATCTAAAAGTTGTACATCATATTTCCCCAATTTTGAACATTTGGGAATAATATAATTATTATATATATTACAAATTTGATTTTTAAGCAGTGTGTTCCAACATAAGAATGATGTGAAAAATATCCCTAATCTTATGAAGGCTCTCCATGATTCACTATCAAATTCAATTTTATTTCCATATTGATTTAAAATTAATATGCATTGCTTATCGGATTTTCTAATCTTAAAATGACACTTTATACTCTCAATCTTCGGATTATCAACTAATGCATCAGGCATCAAGAACTCAAACTGTTCAAGCCTTAGCTGGATATATTCCTTAAACGTTAGTAATTGAATCCATTCATCTTTTCCAAATCCAATGAAATTACGCTTATGCTGCTGCATCCAAACCATAGGTGTAAATCGTCTCGTTGTTGAAAACCCACACTTTAATTTTAGTTGTAGATTAACAAAATACTCAAAACCAAAAATGATTTCGTGATCTTGAAGTTTTCGTGAATTTCTAGATTTTCTTAGCTGAAGTGTGTCCATATCGATTGAAAAGTTGTATCAAACTAACTTGAGCATTGAATTGTGAATGCTATTTAAGGCGAAGAGTCTTGCTCATGCTGCTCAGTGCATTGCCCACATTAGACAAAAAATGTTGAAGATAGACAGAAGCTCGTGTGTTCTTCTTGACTTTCAGTATATATTTGGAAACGAGCAACAAATTTTTCTAAAGGAATTGGCCTTCATGCAAGCAGGATCAATCCTTCCGAATTTCTTTCACTTCAAGCCTCCATATGATATAAAAGAGCTGGATGAAATAACGAGAAAAACACTAAAAACTACTAAACAGTACGTCGATGGATTGGATTGGTGTGATGGCGACATTTCTTATTTAAGCCTTGGTGATATATTAAGTCCATTAAATAGTTTCGCTACAGTTATTGTACGAGGTCGAGCAAAGAAACAGTTTTTAAGTAAATATTTAACTACAAAAATAGTTGATTTAGAACTAGATCAAAGTTTAAGACACTTTCAAAACTTTTTCACAAATTGTAGAATACATAAGAAAATAACAAACCAATGTGCTCTAAACAATTTATTTAAACTCTTTGTAATCTTAGAAAACTCTAATTTTGAAATATATGGAAATTAGAATTTGATTATACCATTATGTTCCTAAATATAAACAAACTAAAAAATCGATAAAATTTCGAAATATTGAGTTTTACTTTATTCAATTTAGTCAATGGGTTTACATCGCACTTAAATTAGAGATTATAATAAAATCTAATACAATTCGTGCGTTTCTTAGGGCACATACACATTTATTTAGATAAGACCCACAATCGGAGAAAACATTTAATTTCATCGCATCTAATCGTGGACATCCAAAGTCTTCAATGTTGATTACACACGTGTTTAGAAACTTTTCAAGAAACGGTTTCTTTGTATCTTCCTTCGTGTTTACTCTCATATCTTTGAGAAGCTCACGAAGATTTTTTATTATTATTATTGGGGGGTGAGACTGCACCGCGACCTATTTGATCTATTGTGCCCCCTTCTGAGCTATAGCTCTTCCATCAGTCCCAACTCTCTTACAAACGTGAGGATCTTTGTTGGGTTGAGGTCTACTATGTCTTCGCAATTCAAAACATGCGCCCCTAGGATGCTGCTTCTTCTTCTAGTTAGGGCGACACATTCTGCCAGTATGTGCTTCGAGGACTCCTCCTCTCTTTCACAAAACCTGCAGAGATCGCTACTAAGTATACCCAGTTTTGTCAGGTGACTTCTTAGTCTACAGTGTCCTGTCAATAGACCGGTAAGTATCCTTAGGCTATTCTTTCCCATGGTTATGATCTGTTTGAAACGTACAGGATTATAACCACCTAGGAGACATCTGGCTTGTCTGAGTCCCACTGCCTCTGACCAGCTCTGTTGCCGTCTCTGTCTCTCCTCGTTTCTGAGTTCCAGTCGTATAGTGTGCCTCCCTATGCCACAATACGGTTCTGGTCCTGTTAGGGGCCTTCCTGCCCCCATTCTTGCTTGCTCGTCAGCCGCCTCGTTTCCTGCTATGCCCCTGTGGCCCGGGACCCATCTCAGGGTGAGCCTGTTGTGAGTCCCGAGCAGGTCTGGCTTCGAACGAACCTCATGGATTACCTTCGATGTAATTTTAGTCCCCATTATGGCGTTCAATGCTGCTTGACTATCGGATAGGATGGATACATCCGTATTCCGATAGTTGCGTTCTATATCGAAATCCGCACATCTCCCTATCGCACACACCTCAGCCTGAAATATGCTGGTGTGCGTTCCCAGGGATTCATGGTATGATACCCGAGGACCCACCACTCCAAGACCGGTGCCCTGATTCGTGAGTGATCCGTCGGTGTACCATTTTATTGTGTGTGGTTTCATGGGATGGACTTCATCTAGAGTTGCTACTCATGCGAAATGTGAAGTTTCGCTCGAATATATATTCGGCTACCATTTCGTCCCTGTTGGGCATCTTTATGGCGTAGGATATGGTTGCCCCCAACTCCTTCTGCTGATATCATTAGAAGCGTGGCTTTCTGCTTGAGCTTCAAGGGCCAGTGTTGGGCTGGTGCGCATGGCTCCTGTCATACATACGCAGGCCATTCTTTGCAACTTCTGTAGTTGTTTCTTCACGGTGGTCAGCCGAGCCCTATCACCCCATGCTACCACTCCGTAGGTTAGCATGTGTCTTACTACCATTAGGTGTAACCATCTTAGTATCTTTGGAGATGTACCCCATGATTTGCCAGCAATGCTACGACATGTATAAAGCGCCCTGGAGCACTTTGATATCGTATTTTGCACATGGGTGCCAAAGTTAAGCCTGCTGTCAAATGTGACCCCCAGGTATTTGACCTCCCTACTCGTTTCCAGTAGGGTCCCAGAGAGCCATATTTGTTTCATCCTTTGTAACTTGTGTCGTCTGGTAAAGGGGACGATGACTGTTTTCGTAGGGTTTAGGTTGAGTCCAACCTCCATACACCAGTCGTACTTTATCCTTAGTCCTGACTGCACTATGTCACAAAGTGATTCTTAAAATTTGCCTCGCGCTATGATAACAATGTCATCGGCATATCCTTGACATTGAATACCACTGTTAGCGAGTCTGTTTAGCAGTTCGTCTACTAACAGACTCCAGAGTAGCGGAGATAGCACCCCTCCTTGGGGACAGCCCCTGGTGGTTAGGACTGTTACATTGCTATCATGTAGTGATGCTGTGGCTTGCCTGGACCGTAGCAGTGCAAGTATCCATCTGCTGGTAGTGTGGTCCAGGCCTCTTCTCTCAAGAGTAGCATTGATTGCATCGTGAGATGTGTTATCAAAAGCACCTTCTATGTCTAAGAAGGCGCACAGTACTACTTCCTTATTGTCAATTGCCGCACTTAAAGTGCGTTGCAACTGGTAAAGTGCTGTGTCCGTGGACCTGCCTACTCTATATGCATGCTGCGTTGGGTGCAGCGGCCTTTGCTTAAGCAAAGTGTTTCTGATTTTGTAGTCCACCAGCTTTTCCAACGTTTTCAGTAAGAACGATGTCAAGCTGATGGGTCTGAAGGAATTTGGGCTGGTAATGTCTTTCTTCCCTGCCTTGGGGATGAAGGCTACCCTGGCTCTTCTCCTTGCGCTCGGTATGTATCCGAGGGCCAGGATACTTACTAATGCCTTCCTGATACGGGAGAGGAGGATTTCCTGTCCTGTTTGAAGGAAGGCTGGCGATATGCCGTCCGTTCCAGGGATTTATAGGGCTGGAATGTACCAACTGCCCACTTTAGTTTCTCTCTGTAACCGTCGACTTGGCGCATGCCCAGTCGTCGGTTGACGGCCTATATCTGTTTTCCCTTTCAATAGCTCCTTCCTGCAGGGGTGTACTTCCTGGGAAGTGCGTCTTGAAAAGTAGTACTAATTTCTGTAGATTACTGCTAGTAAAGGAGTTATCCACACGTTTCAATGCAAGTTCGCATCAGGCGCTCGTTTCGCCAGTGCTCTGTGGAGCCTGGCGCCTTCGCTTGTGCAAACTATGCTTTCGCAGAAATCTCTGTAATTCTTCCGCTTAGAATTCCTTATTTCCTTATTATAGGAGGTAAGGCTATCACGGTACTGCTCCCATACTCCGTCTCTCTTTGCTTTATTGAAGAGGCGACGTGTGGTCACGCGCAGCCTTTCTAGGCTGTCGTTCCACCATGGGGCATCTTTTTCCATGTACTTTTTCCCTACCGGGCAGTTATCCTCAAATGCCTTAGTTATGCATCTGTTGAGGACACCAATAGCCCTGTCCAGCTCTAGCGGCCTTCTGGGTATACCAGATGGCTCGTTGGCTAGGGAAAGACATAGAGTCGACTTATAGCCTTCCCAGTTGGTTTTCCTGGGGTTGCGGCTAGGTACTACTATCCGTATTTAATTTTAGATTAAATAGGATAGCCCTGTGGTCAGACATGGATTCCTCTTGGGAAACATGCCAGTCCCTAAGGTGAGACTTTAGAGACCGACTGACCAGGGTGATGTCTAATACTTCTTCCCTGATCCTAGTGACGAATGTCGGTGTAGATCCGACATTTCCTAGTTCTAGATTATATTTAAAAATAAAATCAGTCAGACACTCACCCCTTGGATTGATGTCACTGCTGCCCCATATAGAGTGGTGCGCATTGGCATCGCATCCGATGAGCACCGGCATCTTCTCTATCCTGCAATACTCCACCAGCTTCTCAATTTCTGGTGGTGGGCAGGGTGCATCCCCTGCGAAGTATGCGGATACGATGACGATGGAGACCGCGCTTCCCTTGGTGGACACCAGTATGGGAACGCAATCTCTGGTCAGGAATTCTGAAAGGATAGTAAAGTTAATACTTTTCCTTACCATGATACAAGCTCTGTGTGCTGAATCTCTCCGATCCCAGATTACCTTGGAGTCGGCTGTGAACAGGCCCTTGATGCCGTCGTTCACCCACGGCTCCTGTACTAGGGCCAGCCCAAGGTGTTTGTTGGTAAACATCCTTGCTAAGACTGCCGAGGCTGCCTTAGCTCGGTGGATGTTTACCTGAGCCAGCCCTGTGTTGATGCCTCTTGGCATCTACGTCTGGGGAGGCTCCAGCTGACACGGCGAATGGGGCCCGGAGCCGTCCCCGTCACCGCTGCTCGCCATCGCGACGTCAGCTGCAGCTGCATCTTGCAGCTCCTCCTCCAGCTCCTGCGAGGACATGGGGATGTCTTCGTCCCCCATCTCCTCCTGGCAGAGCGTTATATCTGCCAGTTCTTCATCGTCCGCCAGGTCCTCCGACGGGTCGGTGGGCTGGGCAGTCGGAGTAGCCCACCTGGTGCGACATCTTCATTGCCCGTTGGAGCAGGTTTGGGCCTTTCCCCGGTCTTCTTCGTCTTCAGACCACTTACGGGGATGGTCCCGTAACGGAAGAAGACCTGGTGCCCCTTCTCCACAATTATATTCCTGGATAGCTCATCTATCCCGATCACCAGGAGGGCTCCTCCTCCCTCGTTCCTCCTGGAGATCACCTTCCAGGAGTCGGTCTCCATCCTGTTCTGGTTCCTCAGCAGAACCAACAGGGATTCGGTTGACCTGTCTGCACTCCTGGGGCAGTACAGCGTGATACAGTGGGGCGACGGTATGTCGTCCCCCATCTTGCACTCAAGGGGCACGCCCTTCCATGACTGTAGCCTAGGCGTTGCGGTCCTCAGCCAATCGGCTGAGGCCTCATCGGAGCATTCAATAACCAGGAATCCAACCCGGAAGTGAATGCCCGCGAATGAGACCACAACATCTCCATCGGACGCAATGATTTCGTCGACGATGGCCTCCTCCAACACAGATAAATCTCCGTGACTGAGTATGACCCGTGGGAAATCCACGGGCACCACGGCCACCTTTACCTTCTTTGTCATGTCAGCGTATGACAGACGAGGCTCGGTGGGTGTTGGCGAGCTGGGCTTCATGGCCGCTGCACGCGATGTGCTTGGGCGCAGGTCCAGACTTCCTGCCCCACTGTTCTTCAGCCCCTTTGCCGCTGCCGAGCCGCGGGCAGCGCCCACAGCCTCCGGGCACATCCTCTTGGGGGTGGCCACCGGTGGTGTGAGATTGCTGCTCCGCCTTTTCGGGGCTGGCGCAGGTGCTGTGATCTCTTCCCTGGGCTCTTTGGCCTTTTTCAGGGCTTCATCAGGGGTGAGTCCCTGCTGGAGGTACCGAAGGTACCATTTGACCCTTGAACCGCAGAGATTCCTCCGGTTCGAGTCATCCAGCCCACCGAGGTTGACACCTTGGTGGCAGGAACTGGGGATGTGTGAGGCTATACTTTGAAAGGCGGCAACACAAGGGCCTTGTCGGTACGATCAGCATTGCCGCACCCATAGTTGATTTAGAACTAGATCAAAGTTTAAGACACTTTCAAAACTTTTCACAAATTGTAGAATACATAAGAAAATAACAAACCAATGTGCTCTAAACAATTTATTTAAACTCTTTGTAATCTTAGAAAACTCTAATTTTGAAATATATGGAAATTAGAATTTGATTATACCATTATGTTCCTAAATATAAACAAACTAAAAAATCGATAAAATTTCGAAATATTGAGTTTTACTTTATTCAATTTAGTCAATGGGTTTACATCGCACTTAAATTAGAGATTATAATAAAATCTAATACAATTCGTGCGTTTCTTAGGGCACATACACATTTATTTAGATAAGACCCACAATCGGAGAAAACATTTAATTTCATCGCATCTAATCGTGGACATCCAAAGTCTTCAATGTTGATTACACACGTGTTTAGAAACTTTTCAAGAAACTTTTTCTTTGTATCTCCCTTCGTGATTACTCTCATATCCTTGAGAAGCTCACGAAGATAGTTTCTGACTTCTAAAAAGCTATAATTTCCATCATTCCAACAGAGGTTGTGCTGATTTCTTGTTAACCATATTGCTGTTTTACGGGCCTTCTTCGTTAGTCTAAGAAAATCATATGGTGGTCTTATAAGGTAATGAATATCATGATAATAACCATTCTTAAAAACAATAGCAATTTCTTTTAATATAAAATGATCATAATTTCCAAAAAACCCTTGAATGTCCACAACTACTTGATTCTCCATCGAATTGATTTAAACAATGCGCTGAACTAATCCTGTTAATGGTGAATACTCAACTAACCGATCATGCATAAGCAGGCAATATACTTTAGTGTCTCTCACACTTGCACTCTCCAACTCGATGGAAACTCTGATATCGATCGGTCCTGTTTTAACAGACTCATTCTGATGTGTTAAATCTATAACAACAATCGGTGCTTTTTCCTTAAATTCCTTAGGTGTTAACAACGGTTCAGATTGCTTCATATAGTAACTTGCTTGGAAATTTGCATACATATCATACAAAGTTGCAAATCGTTCGCGGTTAAAATTTATATTCATATCATCATAGGGATATGTTTCAGAGTTCAAGTACACTTTCAAGTTTCGCAAATGATTTTGAATCAATTTATTATCCTGTATAAAGGCTATTATAGCGAAACGGGGGCGCTCTCTATTTGCTGCAAGTTTTACATTCCACACATGATGAGTACCTTCTGCTAGTGTTGGATTGAGATAACAATCCCAACTGCGGAAAGCTAGTGGTAGTGAGCCTCCATTTTTTGTTATATTTAACATTAGTAATTTCTTTTCGTCACTGAGAGTAATATGTGGTACTTTCCATGTAATATTAGTTATATTTAATTTATACTCAATACTTCCAATTTTACTATGATATACATCATCCATGTTTTTAGTTATGAGTGGTATTAATTCATGTTTGCAATTTAATAGGACTTTGTTATAGTCTTCACAAAATCCAAGTAGGTATTTAACAGGAATAGAGAAATTAAAATATCCATCATTTGGCACTAGTTTTTCGTTTCCATTAAACCAACCAGAATTCTCAAGCATTCGACTTTCAGGTTTATTCAAAGAAATATAGTTTTTTAAGGTTGTTGAAGTGCCAACAAATCTAGTTCGATCAATTTCAATTCCATTCAACTCGTATCGAATCTCATCAAAAAGGTAACTCATGCAATTGTTTTTCAGTTTACCACCTCCAGTAGGCGCATTGCTAGCCAAAGATATCAAGCCTTCAATATTAATAAAACTCTCGCTCGGTAGTACATATAAGTCCTGATTCTGGATTGTGATTCTAACTTCATCATTGCTCTTAAATGATTGTAGATAGGGAGAGTAGCTATGGTATTCTTTTTTGATTATGCTCTCATCCGAATAGGGTTTCTCTCGAACTGTTAATAAATTAGTCATTGTTCTCTAATTTTTAAACCCAATGACCTTAAAAACAATTTGTTCTCTGTTGTGAGTGTTGTCCTTAACGACCTTCTTTCTTCTGCAGTATAACTCAAAGTGTTTGATAATGGAGGATAGCATACATTTTTATTGTAAATAATCATTTTTGCTGTCTTAAATGTAGGCGAAGTGTAACACTCTCATTACGCAAATTTACTAAATTTCCGTCCTGATCAACAATCCTTATTTTTAATGACTGTATCTCTCTCGTGTTCACTGGGAAATAAATAAGATTGTGTGGCTTCTCACTCATTTTATAGCCTGGGGGGACATTTAAAGCAAACTCATGCAATACATGACTTGATTCTGCATTAACATATGATCCGCTTACAATATTACATTCTATTCTAATTGTATTTACTTTTAAAATATCAACAGGCTGGTCTGAGATGTGTATAGAATTCGGTGTTAGTACTTTTTTATTAAACCCGAATAATTGACCAATAGTATTCCTTTTGTTTAAATATATAGGGTCTTCCTTAGTTGAAATCATCACTTGAAGCGTATTATTGTTACTTTCGATGAGAGGGTGTTTTAATTTATTTGGTTCTTTTTCCTCCATTTTCTCAATAATAATATTTCTTATATCACTAAGCTCATATGATCCAACAGGTATCTCAAAAACATGTTCACCAATATGAAATAAATTATTATCGTGATCAACATTTGGAATTGAGTTATACATGTGGAAATCAATGAGTGCACACTCATAATTTCCCTTCAATTCAATGGGTGGATGATAGTTTGCCATTAAAATTGAGCTGTTGCCCGTTAATGTAAGAGTTGTTGTCATTTCGATCGATTTTTGTTAAGTGAACTAATAATGAGATTTGTTCATATTATATTTCAAATTCTAATAAAGTCAGCGAATCCCCGTCTATAGCGTCCATTTTCCAGAGGATCATCTTTACTTATAAGTACAAAACCATATTTTTCCTTCCAACAAAATTGACAAATATTCTTAAATTTATCAAATTTCATATCTACGCCTACATGATCTTGATACACATGTTTCATATTTAGTTCATCTTGCTTGAACATTATTATTAGATTTGCATTATCACGAATAAGATGCTTGGGGATGCATGTATACGTTTGACATAAATAAAACGCATCAATGTTATTATGTCGTCCCATACAGAAGTATGCACGAATATTATTTTGTTTTTCACAAGCAACATCATCAAAAATCATTATAGAGTTCTTTTTGGCTTTACTTGGTGCTAGAACACTTTCATTTTCTGAAAATGTAAAATATCCCATCCCCTTTATTGGGTTGACGAGTGTTCTCAAGTATTCATATTTTGGTTGATGTAAAGACTTTGAATATAAATAAATATTTTCAAATTTTAGTCCATTTGGGCTTTCAATCAAACTGATAATTACATTGGTTTTCCCACAATTA
>JAWNMP010000127.1:0-20693 GCA_035043875.1 Drosophila paucipuncta | reverse complement strand
CGGAGCATGACCTGACTCGCTTTTCGCCTTTTTCACATATGCTAATTCTCCCTAACCATAACACGCCACCTTGCGGAAAATGCCGCCACATGCAACGCTGATCTCGCTGACCCTGCACAACCCTGCCGAGAACCACGCTGTCCCAAAGTTGATTCAACCTCGTTACTCTCTGCCCGCTGGTGATCAACAGATTATACATCCATGGCATAGATGTATCTCCCAACGGAAAAACTTTTTTTTTATCAGCTTTATCAGTTTAGCCTAGGGTAGGGTAGCGGTATTTCCAATCGGCAGGCCATACTCGTCATCGACTGGATAAAGTCGTTTACCGATTCCGCAGGGAGTTGGTGACGCTGTCTCATTTCTTGCAGGCGATTAACGTCGTCCCAACTTCCGCGGAACCTTGAAAAGAGCTCCTTTCATCGCACGAGTATATCGATCGTTGCCTCACGTGAAGCCACTATCATTTTCGGACTTGCTCTGTTACTAGCACGTGGAAGTTGATGAGGATTTCATCCCATGGACACTGGAAATGCCTCCAAAGTTCGCAGTTCTCCGATTTTCTTCAATTGTTGACTGATGCCTGTCTAAAATCTCCGCTTCTTTCATTTTCCCGTTGCCTCCGGACCGGTCCTGGGTTGCGCCATTCCCACGCACCACCACAGCTTAGTCCGCTTGAGGTGTTTGACCCCTCTGGCTTTGTCGGTGGCCTAAGAGCGGTTTTGAAGTGCTCGACCGTGATTTTGGGACCGCAACCGATAGGAGTGACTCGCTTCCATCTCCTTAGTTTCCCTTCCCGTCATGACTAAATTTATTCGGAATATTTTTACCGAAACTATTAACTGATAAATAACGACAAGACAATAACACAACACGCAATATAACACAAGTACATTAACAATCAACTTATAAGGGAGAATCATGGGTCGCTCTATCCTAAAAGAGTCTCGCTGTCAATACCCAAATTAGCGGTAACACACTTAACAAAAATTCTAACAAAACTTTACCCGTATGTGCATAACTTTTTAATAAAAAAAAAAACATCATCGCCGTCTGAAATTATTCATGTTCGGTCGCGAACTTCACTGCCTTCCTGAAAGCGTGAGTGACATACCGGCATATCAAAACTACAGACCAGGGTTCTATACCCTATGCCTGCTGCAATTGTACTGCTCAATTTTGAACGGACAAGCCACCTCAGCAGTTTACTTTCCTATCAACCAAGCACTAACACTTAAAACAAGACTTCAGGGTACTGTCAGGGTCGCGTCCGCAACGCAATTACCTTGAGAGGGATCTTCTCAATAGCAAGTCGCGGATTCGTACGGCGCGAAGAGTAGCCATATGGTTGGTGGTTTCGACGATTTGCAAAAATCCGGTCGCCGGATTTTGTTGAAGAACTATGGTCTTTAGATATTGTAGTAGTCATTTAATAGTAATATTTTTTTTGTACAATTTGGTCCACTCTAAATTAGTCGTTGTTGATTAGACGGCCGTTCAAACGAAGAGATAAGCAGATGACCGACGAGAAGAGAACCACTCAAAACGCAGCGCGAAATCGCTCACTCAAGAAGCGCTCAGCAAAAAGCGTTGCAATAAGCGTAAGGTTCAAGCGAGGTCTTGTCGCGGTCAAACCCTCAAGGTTATTGAAACAAATAAGTCGTGTATTTGCGAATCGACCAGCATAGAAAAACATTGTGTAAAAACACGTGATGGTAACTTCCAGAGTTAAAGTGCATCACAAATAGATATATTATTGTGAAAGTGCGGTGGATAATAAAAAGGTATGTGCTGAAATTGGTGAAAGAAAATATTCGAACCAATTTTAACCTTTGTAGGCCATTCTTGGGCAAAGAGTATGGACCAGACCTGCCAGCCAGCTGCACGCCTTCATAATTAACACCGCGGGAGTGATTCACCCCGACGAGGTTATAACGAGTCAACCTTACTTCATTGCATCGACCAGATGCGTCGCTAGTCAGCGGGACGGAAGTGAGGAAGTGTGCTTAATCCAAGAGGACACCTTCATCCCCCGCTTAAAAGTTAATCAATGGAGACGTGAATGATCAGTCCGCTGTGTGGTGCATGCACCGACTTACAAACACAAGTAATTTTTTTGAGCTAAAGTGCTTATCAGCTTTTGTGTTTTGTAAAAGCGTGGATGACCAGACCATAAAGTTTGAACAGGTCACTTACTAATAAAATTCAGCGTATTTAAACAAGCGCAACTCTCGTAATTGGCGAAAGGCCCTAAATTACTTTGAATTGATCTAAATCATTAATTGTAAGAAATATTACTATTGAAGTTTTTTTTATTATTAATATGGTTGAATAATTTTATAAATATGTCATAAAAAAAAAAGAAGAAATAGTAGGCGATACATTACTATTTAACAATACACTGGTTGGTATTAAATCAAACGGATAGTCAAATGTAAATTATATACTATATATGTGTTTCCTAATGTTGTAAATAATTCTTTAAGCAGCTTTCATCTCTACGTCGACGAACATTGGGCCCAACGATCGCATCGACTTCAAAAATTAAACAAACCAAAACGTAGAGTGAGTAATGAAATAGCTATAATGTAGGTACATAAACATTTAGATATGTATGACCTACTTAGTAAATAAGGAAAACCATATACATATATACAAAAAAAAAAAAAAAACAAAAGAGACTGATCCACAGCAAATACGCCAAGTGATACTTGTTATCTAAAAAAATATATATATGTATTCCTATATATATAAGTCTTAAATATAAGTAAAGCATTCGAAGGTTAAATTTGAGCATGAAGCTACATGGCAATGCTAAACAAAATTAAAAAAATAAAATAGAATTTAAATTTAACAATGATAATAATTAATTAAGAAAAAAAGAGAAAATGTACTCATAGATTATAACTCATACCAAATTAAGTTAAGAGAGAATACATGAATTTGCAAGCCATTTAAAATGAGGAGTTAAAGAGTAGAATTCGTCTGTCGAGTATCCATGCTAGGTTTTTACAGGATGTGGTAGGATTTTAAGAGTCCGTCCAAGGGATAATGTATCAAAATTTATATCATTATCATGGTAGGGTGGGTAAAGAAGAGGGACAACTGTCATCTATGTCCCTCTAATAGGACTAGTGTCTCGGTATAGTTATAGGACGTGTCGGCGTCACCCATAAATGATAATTGAATTTCATAACCCAAGTGGTTACTTGTTTTGTAAACGCGCACTAATTAAATGTGGCAGAGTACATCCGTATTGATTGAGTGAGAAAGAACCCCGAAAATCCGACGAGCTAGTACGAGCATAGCGAGAGTGCGCACCTCAAGCTCAACAATACACCGGTCACTTAAATTGGCAAGTTCATCAGCCGATCATTAGTAAGACCAAATAAGTTATCCTAAAGAAAATAGCTTATACAAAAAAGAAATAATACCCTGGTACTACTACAATCTTTAAATTAATAGTAAGTATGTGAATAAATATATATACAAATATGAATAACGAATATTATGTACGAGTATATACGAATTACTTAACATAACATTCAAATACATAAATAATCGTCTACATACGACAGTTACTTAAATACTCGGAATAAGTATTGGATGCGCTGAAGCACTGCGCCCATGGTGCTGAATTTGGGTTCGGCACAATATATAATTTGTTTCGCTCTGATCATATGTGCGCAGTCGACTTGTACTCGACAGAGCATAGATTTGATTTTTACATGTGCTTTTCATTTTTTTTATTCACAATTCGTGTTTTAATATAAAGTACGCAATTTAATATTTGAGCGTGACAATAATTTTCCTTTTCCTTATGCGATTGAATTTAAATTTTGGGTTCGATTAAATTTTAACGCGCTCGAACTATGCGACTATCCTAGGAGCATGTGATGGCACTTATTCCATACTGGAACGCACTCAGCGGCTGAAAAGGTACGCAGTACGCCATGCGCACTCCCAGTATCAAAATGTGATGGATTTGCCCAGTGATTCGCTCGCAATAGTGACGAGGCCGTATCCAGCAATTTTGCTCTCGGCAAAATCGTCGTGCGTCAACTTTAGATACATTTTTGATCGCCAAGCAAATAATATATAACATAAACTATAAAATTGCGGCGTGACTTGCCGTCGGCCACCTGAACATAAACCACAAAATTAGAACAGGACAATAATTATTTAAACAGACACACTCACGCCGAATTTGACTCCACAAAGCCTAAAGTATAACGCAAGGTTAGCGCACTCCTACAGACACTCGAACCTTTTTTTTGCACGGCACAGACAATCTACGTGCCACGGGACATGACCTGACTCCCTTTTCGCATTTTTCACATATGGTAATTCTCCCTAACCATAACACGCCACCTTGCGGAAAATGCCGCCACATGCAACGCTGATCTCGCTGACCCTGACAACTTGCTTCCCTTTTTCAGCAATGTGGCCCTTTAAATTAAACTTTTTAGTGATGGTATACGATAATTGCTTATCGATATGTCTGCAAATGCAACAACACGCGAGAAATTAGAGTTAGGCGCCAGCTTGAACGATCAAAATTGTCGTCGCCTTTCCTCCGTTTGCTCTGACGGTTGCCCATTGTTGCCCACGCTATATCTCAGTTAAATCCGAAGGTCTTTAGCATGGACAACACCTAGAAATATTCCGTTTTGATCCTCTACCTCATACGCGTTGTTTCCTACGGCTCTAACAATCCTGCACTTGCGAAATTTTTTGCGAATTTCGCGTTGAAGGTCTTGCTAAAGTCGCTCAGCACAAAGTTCCGCCTATAAACTTCTTGGCCTGCGACAGCGTGAAACCTCCCAGCCCGCTTGTTATATTGTTGCCGGCTGCGTTCAAACGCTTTGTGCAGATGCAGCCTCACTTGATCTTGAATTACTCGGATATAATCGGCTCTGTTGCTCCTCGTTCAACCCCCAAGCATCCATCTCCGGTTCTAGAGTTTTTCTTCTCGATTTGCTTACCTTCAATGCTAACCTGGGCAAACACCCTGGAGTGGCCACGCCCACTTGTCCGTTTCCTCCACAATCTGTACATTTAGGAGCAAGTGCATCCAGTCTCCCAAAACGGTAGCAAAAACCCTTCGCTGCCTATCTCAGCAATCTCTCCAGTTGGGTCCTTTCTGGCTAGATTTCCCGCATCCAGGCCTTAAACTTGACGATTTCGCCAGAATCTCCACGACCTCCGACTCGACTTTGATTTTCTCGATTTTACCTGGTCTCGCGTATTTCCCTTGCGTTCCATATGCCAAACGAGAACTACGCTGTCCCAAAGTTGATTCAACCTCGTTACTCCTCTTCCCGCTGGTGATCAACACAGTATACATCCATATCATAGATGTATCTCCCAACGGAATCACTTATTTTTTTTCAGTTTTATCAGTTTAGGCTAGGGTAGGGGTAACGGTATTTCCAATCGTCAGGCCATACTCGTCATCGACTGGATAAATTCGTTTACCGATTCCCCAGGGAGTTGGTGACGCTGTCTCATTTCTTGCAAGCGATCGACGTCGTCCCAACTTCCGTGAAACCTTGCAAAGAGCGCCTTTCGGAGTTCATCCCACGAGTATATTGGTCGTTGCCTCACGTGAAGCCAATACCATTCTCGGGCTCGCCCCGTTACTAGCACGTGGAAGTTGCTGAGGATTTCGTCCCACGGACACTGGAATTGCCTCTTTAGGTATTCCACCTTGAATACGAAATCCTCCACGGATCCTCTGTCATTCGACCCATCGAATGACACTTCCCACTTGTCCATCTTGACCCAAGGTCGACCTGAGCGATGCTCGATATTTGGACGACGATGGTTCGCAGTTCCCTGATTTTCTTCTATTGTCGATGCCTGTCTAAAATTTCTGCTTCGGTTATTTTCCCGTTGCCTCTGGTCCGGACCTGGGTTGCGCCATTCCCACTCCCCACCACGCCTTAGTCCGCTTGAGGTGGTTGACCTCTCTGGCTTTGCCGGTGGCCTAGGAGCTGGTTTGGTGGTCGAGCGTGATTTTGGGATAGCCCCCTGATGCGACTTTTGCTGTTGACCAGACTCAGCACTAGCAGTTTCCGTCGGCGCCTGGCTACGAATCACGGGTGGTGGCGTCGGTCTTACTATATCGTTTATCGCTTTCAGCATTTCTTGAAACCCTAGACGCACTTCCTCCCGCAATGCTTTCGCTATCCCTGTGTCCATTGACTGCCTGTAGGTTTCCTGAGCCTGCAAAATCGCAACGTTAATTGCAGACACTATCTCAGAGTCCGCTGCTGCCTCGGGCTGTCTAAACCGCGTCGCGGTCTTCTCGTGGCAAGTTAAAACTGGTGACTGGAGCTAATGGCCTTACAGGGGATCTTACTAATCCGATGCCCCCATTACTCCTGCCCCCGCGACTTCCCAAGAATCGGAGTGCGCAACGGTGTCGCCCCCTGACCGCAACTGATAGGAATGACTCGCTTCCATCTCCTTGTTTTCCCTTCCCGTCATGATTAAATTTATTCCTAATATTATCCTCTAAACTACTAACTGATAAGTAGCGACAAGACAATAACACAACACGCAATATAACACAAGTACATAAAGAATCAATTTATAAGGGAGAATCATGTGTCGCTCTATTTTAACAGAGTCTCGCTGTCAATACCAAAATTAGCGGTAGCACACATAACAAAATTTTACCCGTATGTGCATAACATTTTAATAAAAGAAAACCTCATCGCCGTCTCCAAATTATTCATGTTCGGTCGCGAACTTCACTGCCTTCCTGAAAGCGTGAGTGACATTCCGGCATATCAAACTACAGACTCGGTTTCTATACCCTATGCCTGGTGCAATTGTACTGCTCAATTTTGAACGGACAAGCCACCATAGCAATTTGCTTTCCCCTTAAACCTAGCACTAACACTTAAAACAAGACTTCAGGCGCACTCTCAGGGTCGCGTCCGCAGCGCAATTACCTTGAGAGAATCTTCTCAATAGTAAGTCGCGGTTTCAAACGGCGCGAAGAGTAGCCATGTGGTTGGTGGTTTCGACGATTTGCAAAAATCCGGTCGCTGGATTTTGTTGAAGAACAATGGTATTTAAATATTTAAATTAATAATAAATATGTGAATAAATAAATATACAAGTATGAATACTTTACATTTACTTAAATACTCGGAATGAGGATTGGATGCGCTGAAGCACTGCGCCCTTGGTGCTGAATTTGGGTTGGCACAATATATAATTTGTTTGGGTCTGATTATATATGCGCAGTCGACTTGTACTCGATAGGGCATGGATTTGATTTTTTACATGTGTTTTTCCTTTTTTCTTTATTTACAATTTGTGTTTTAATATAAAGTACGCAATTTAAATTTGAGCGTGACAATAATTTTCTATGAGTTTGAATTTAAATTTTGGGTTCGATTACATTTTATGCGCTCGAACTTGTCGACTTCGGTTACTGAAGGCTTATCCTAGGAGCATGTGATGGCACTTATTCCATACTGGAACACACTCAGCGGCTGAAAAGGTACGCCGTACGCCATGCACACTCCCAATATCAAAAGTTGATGGATTTGCCCAGTGATTCCCTCGCAGTAGTGACGAGGCTCACGACGATGGTTCGCAGTTCTCCGATTTTCTTCAATTGTTGACTGATGTCTGTTTAAAATCTCCGCTTCTGTTATTTTCCCGTTGCCTCTGGTCCGGACCTGGGTTGCGCCATTCCCACTCCCCACCACGCCTTAGTCCGCTTGAGGTGGTTGACCTCTCTGGCTTTGCCGGTGGCCTAGGAGCTGGTTTGGTGGTCGAGCGTGATTTTGGGATAGCCCCCTGATGCGACTTTTGCTGTTGACCAGACTCAGCACTAGCAGTTTCCGTCGGCGCCTGGCTACGAATCACGGGTGGTGGCGTCGGTCTTACTATATCGTTTATCGCTTTCAGCATTTCTTGAAACCCTAGACGCACTTCCTCCCGCAATGCTTTCGCTATCCCTGTGTCCATTGACTGCCTGTAGGTTTCCTGAGCCTGCAAAATCGCAACGTTAATTGCAGACACTATCTCAGAGTCCGCTGCTGCCTCGGGCTGTCTAACCGCGTCGCGGTCTTCTCGTGGCAAGTTAAAACTGGTGACTGGAGCTAATGGCCTTACAGGGGATCTTACTAATCCGATGCCCCCATTACTCCTGCCCCCGCGACTTCCCAAGAATCGGAGTGCGCAACGGTGTCGCCCCCTGACCGCAACTGATAGGAATGACTCGCTTCCATCTCCTTGTTTTCCCTTCCCGTCATGATTAAATTTATTCCTAATATTATCCTCTAAACTACTAACTGATAAGTAGCGACAAGACAATAACACAACACGCAATATAACACAAGTACATAAAGAATCAATTTATAAGGGAGAATCATGTGTCGCTCTATTTTAACAGAGTCTCGCTGTCAATACCCAAATCAGCGGTAACACACATAACAAAACTTTACCCGTATGTGCATAACATTTTAATAAAAGAAAACCTCATCGCCGTCTCAAATTATTCATGTTCGGTCGCGAACTTCACTGCCTTCCTGAAAGCGTGAGCGACATAGCGGCATATCAAAAGTACAGACTCGGCTTCTATACCCTATGCCTGGTGCAATTGTACTGCTCAATTTTGAACGGACAAGCCACCACAGCAATTTGCTTTCCCCTTAAACCTAGCACTAACACTTAAAACAAGACTTCAGGGTACTCTGAGGGTCGCGTCCGCGGCGCGAATTACCTTGAGAGAATCTTCTCAATAGTAAGTCGCGGTTTCAAACGGCGCGAAGAGTAGCCATGTGGTTGGTGGTTTCGACGATTTGCAAAAATCCGGTCGCTGGATTTTGTTAAAGAACAATGGTATTTAAATATTTAAATTAATAATAAATATGTGAATAAATAAATATACAAGTATGAATACTTTCCATTTACTTAAATACTCGGAATGAGATTGGATGCGCTGAAGCACTGCACCCTTGGTGCTGAATTTGGGTTCGGCACAATATATAATTTGTTTGGGTCTGATTATATATGCGCAGTCGACTTGTACTCGATAGGGCATGGATTTGATTTTTACATGTGTTTTTCCTTTTTTTCTTTTTTTACAATTTGTGTTTTAATATAAAGTTCGCAATTTAACATTTGAGCGTGACAATAATTTTCTTTTGCTCATGCGTTTGAATTTAAATTTCAGGTTCGATTAAATTTTATGCGCTCGAACTATGCGACTTCGGTTACTGAAGGCTTATCCTAGGAGCATGTGATGGCACTTATTCCATACTGGAACATACTCAGCGGCTGAAAAGGTACGCCGTACGCCATGCACACTCCCAATATCAAAAGTTGATGGATTTGCCCAGTGATTCCCTCGCAGTAGTGACGAGGCTGTATCAGCCGTCGTGCGTCAACTTTAAATACATTTTTGATCGCCAAATAATATATAACATAAATTATAAACTTGCGGCGTGACTTGCCGTCGGACACCTGAACATAAGACACAAAATTAGAACAGCACAACAATTATTTAAACAGATACACTTACGCCGAATTTGAATCCACAAAGCCTTAAGTATAACGGAGTGTTAGTGCACTCCTACAGACACTCCAACTTTTGTTTGCACGGCACAGAAAATCTACGCGCCACGGAACATGACCTGCCTCACTTTTCGCCTTTTTTCACATATGCTTATTCTCCCTAACCCATAACACGCCACCTTGCGGAAAATGCCGCCATATGCAACGCCATATGACCCTGCCAACTGGCTTCCCGTTTTCAGCAATGTGGCCGCTTAAATTTTCCTTTTTGGTGATGGTATACGATAATTGCCTATTGATATGTCTGCAAATGCAACAACACAAGAGAAAATGAAAATGGTCGTCGTCTTTCCTCCCTTTGCTCTGACGGTTGCCTCACCTGATCTTGAACTACTCGGATCTTGTCCTGCGTTTTCAAAGGACAAGAACGCTTTACCGTTTCTAATCGAGCCTTTTGCTTCTCGATCAACTCCCAAGCATCCACCTCCGGCTCTAGATTTTTTTTTCTCGATTTGTTTACCTTCAATGTTGACCTGTGCAATCACCCTCGAATCTCGCCTATCTCCTCTCTTGACCGCTTCCACAACTTGTCTTTTCACCAAGCGTCGCTTCGTGAATCGTTCGCGCGCCTTCTTTACCCTTTGCGTCAAGAATGCCCTTATCCTCTCTCCATAAGGTAGAGTTTAAGTCTTAAGTTTCTATTATGTGCAATTTATCTAATCGTACTCTCAGATGGTGTATTAACAATTATTGAGTGGGAGTTGTTCGTGAGCGGACCTCTCCCGGTCTGGTCACGCCCACTCGTCTGTTTCCTCCACAATCTGGACATTTGGGAGGAAGTGCGTCCGGTCTCCCACAACAGTAGCAGAAACTCTTCGCTGCCTATCCAAGCAATCTCTCCAATTCTGTCCCTGCTGGCTATAGAGTTCCAGCATCCAGGCCTTAAACTTGACGATTTTGCCCGAATCTCCTCGACCTCCGCCTCGACTTTGACTTTCTCGTTTTTACCTCGTCCCGAGTATTTCGCTTGCATACCATATGCTGGGTTGGGCACAATATATAATATGTTTGGCTCTGATCATATGCGCGCAGTCGACTTGTACTCGACAGGACATGGATTTGATTTTTACATGTGATTTTCCTTCTTTTTTTTTATTTACAATTTGTGTTTTAATATAAAGTACGCAATTTAATATTTGAGCGTGACAATAATTTTCTATTGCATATGCGTTTGAATTTAAATTTTGGGTTCGATTAAATTTTATGCGCTCGAACTAGGCGACTTCGGTTGCTGAAGGCTTATCCTAGGAGCATGTGATGTCACTTATTCCATACTGGAACACACTCAGCGGCTGAAAAGGTACGCCGTACGCCAAGCACATTCCCAATATGAAAATATGATGGATTTGCCCAGTGGTTCCTTCGCAGTAGTGACGAGGCTATCACAGCCGTCGTGCGTCAACTTTAAATACATTTTTGATCGCCAAATAATATATAACATTAATTATAAACTTGCGGCGTGACTTGCCGTCGGACACCTGAACATAAGCCACAAAGTTAGAACAGCACAACAATTATTTAAACAGACACACTTACGCCGAATTTGAATCCACAAAGCCTTAAGTATAACGGAGTGTTAGTGCACTCCTACAGACACTCAACCTTTGTTTGCACGGCACAGAAAATCTACGCGCCACGGAACATGACCTGCCTCACTTTGCGCTTTTTTCACATATGCTAATTCTCCCTAACCCGGTTCTAGAGTTTTTCTTCTCGATTTGTTTACCTTCAATGCTGACCTGGGCAAACACCCTCGAATCTCGCCTATCTCCTCTCTTGACCGCTTCCACAACTTGTCTTTTCACCAAGCGTCGCTTCGCGAATCGTTCGCGCGCCTCTTTACCCTATGCGTCACTAAACGCATCCCATCAAGCTTCCGTTCTTCAAAAATCTTATTCCTAGCTATCATATATGCCCTTATCCTTTCTTCATAAGGTAGGTGCCTTAATTTCCTACCATGCTTGCAACTTATGCTAACCGTACTCTCTGATGGTGTATTCATAATTATTGAGTGGGAGTTGTTCCTGAGCGGACCTCTCCCGATCTGGTCACGCCCACTCGTCCGTTTTCTCCACAATCTGGACATTTAGGAGGAAGTGCGTCCGGTCTCCCACAACGGTAGCAAAAAACCCTTCGCTGCCTATCTCAGCAATCTCCCCAGTTGTGTCCTTGCTGGCTAGAGTTCCAGCATCCAGGCCTTAAACTTGACGATTTCGCCCGAATCTCCTCGACCTCGCCCCGACTTTGAGTTTCTCGTTTTTACCTGATCGTTTGCATACCATATGCTAAACGAATTTTGAATTTTCGCGGGTTACGTATAATCGAATTTCGATTTTTTGTAGCGTTATTTTGGTACTCATGTCTCTCACTTATGCCGACAAACTCGGCCATTTTGAATGTTCACTTAATTGGTGACAGCTGCTTTGCTTGCACGTGTTTTGGATCGTCTTCGATTTTTACCTATTCAAAAAAATGGATCAAAGAACCTGTATCAAATTTTGTGTGAAAAACGAAATTAAGTGCGCGGATGCATTCCGAATGTTGATTGTGGCATACGGAGAAGCTACCATGGACCGAAGCAACGTTTATCGGTGGTACAAAATGTTCTCAGAAGGCCGAGAAGATGTGAACGACGAAGAGCGTGCCGGACGCCCGAGCACTTCAACAACAGACGAAAAAATTAATGGAGTGGAGAAAATGGTATTGGCCAATCGTCGAATCACCGTTAGAGAAGTTGCTGAGGAGCTAGACATATCGATTGGCTCATGCCATTCGATTTTTATCAATGATTTGGGCATGAGACGGGTCGCCGCGAAATTCGTACCAAAATTGCTCAATTGCGACCAAAAACAGCATCGCATGAACATTGCTAATGAGATGTTGGACTCTGTCCGCGACGACCCAAATTTGCTCCAGAGGGTCAAAACTGGTGACGAATCGTGGGTTTATGGTTACGACGTGGAAACCAAAGCTCAATCATCTCAATGGAAGCTGCCGCACGAACCAAGACCGAAAAAGCGCGCCAAGTTCGATCGAATGTGAAAGTTTTGCTGACAGTTTTCTTCGATTGCAGGGGCGTGGTGCATCATGAGTTCTTGCCACAGGGTAGAACGGTCAATAAGGAATATTACCTGCAAGTTATGCGCAATTTGCGCGAAGCAATCCGCCAGAAACGCCCGGATTTGTGGAAGAACAAAATTGGCTTTTGCACCACGATAACGCCCCTGCTCACACATCGTTGCTGACGCGCGACTTTTGGCCAAAAACAACACACTAATGATGCCGCAGCCACCGTATTCCCCAGATCTGGCCCCCTGTGACTTTTTCTTGTTCCCTACAACTGAAGAGGCCCATGAAAGGACGACGTTACGCCACGCTTGACGAGATAAAGACGGGATCGAAGGAGGAGCTGAACAAGATAAAAAAAATGATTTTTTGAAGTGCTTCGAAGATTGGGAAAACCGTTGGCACAAGTGTATAATATCTCATGGGGATTACTTTGAAGGGGACAAAATAAATATTCATGAATAAATAAATAATATCTGAAAAAACACAAAATTCGCGATACTTTTTGAACACACCTCGTACATCCATGGCATAGATGTATCTCCCAACCGAATCTTTTTGACTTTTTATTATCAGCTTTATCAGTTTAGGCTCTGTTAGCGGAATTTAAAATCAGGAGGTCATACTCGTCATCGACTGGACAAATTCGTTTACCGATTCCCCAGGGAGTTGGTGAGGCTGTCTCATTTCTTGCAAGCGATCAACGTCGTCCCAACTTCCGCGAAACCTTGCAAAGAGCGCCTTTCGGAGTTCATCCCACGAGTATATTGGTCGTTGCCTCACGTGAAGCCAATACCATTCTCGGGCTCGCCCCGTTACTAGCACGTGGAAGTTGCTGAGGATTTCGTCCCACGGACACTGGAATTGCCTCTTTAGGTATTCCACCTTGAATACGAAATCCTCCACGGATCCTCTGTCATTCGACCCATCGAATGACACTTCCCACTTGTCCATCTTGACCCAAGGTCGACCTGAGCGATGCTCGATATTTGGACGACGATGGTTCGCAGTTCCCTGATTTTCTTCTATTGTCGATGCCTGTCTAAAATTTCTGCTTCGGTTATTTTCCCGTTGCCTCTGGTCCGGACCTGGGTTGCCCCATTCCCACTCCCCACCACGCCTTAGTCCGCTTGAGGTGGTTGACCTCTCTGGCTTTGCCGGTGGCCTAGGAGCTGGTTTGGTGGTCGAGCGTGATTTTGGGATAGCCCCCTGATGCGACTTTTGCTGTTGACCAGACTCAGCACTAGCAGTTTCCGTCGGCGCCTGGCTACGAATCACGGGTGGTGGCGTCGGTCTTGCTATATCGTTGATATCTTTCAGAATTTCGGAAAGCCCTAGACGCACTTCCTCCGCAATGCTTTTGCTATCCCTGAGCCCATCGACTACCTGTAGGCCTCTTGAGCCATTAAACCTATCACTAACACTTAAAACAAGACTTCAGGGTACTCTCAGGGTCGCGTCCGCAGCGCAATTACCTTGAGAGGATCTTCTCAATAGTAAGTCGCGGTTTCGTACGGCGCGAGAGTATCCATGTGGTTGGTGGTTTCGACGATTTGCAAAAATCCAGTCGCCGGATTTTGTTGAAGAACAATGGTATTTAGATATTTAAATTAATAATAAATATGTGAATAAATAAATATACAAACATGAATAACGAATAGATATACGATACAAATTACTTAACATAACATTCAAATACATAAATAATCGTCTACATACGACATTTACTTAAATATTCGGAATGAGGGATGGATGCGCTGAAGCACTGCGCCCTTGGCGCTGAATTTGGGTTCGGCACAATATATAATTTGTTTAGCTCTGATCATATGCGCGCAGTGAGTTGTACTCGACAGGGCATGGATTTGATTTTTATATGTGTTTTTCCTTCTTTTTTTTTAATTACCATTTGTGTTTTAATATAAAGTACGCAATTTATTATTTGAGCGTGACAATAATTGATGCGATGGCACTTATTCCATACACACTCCCAATATCATAAGATGATGGATTTGCCCAGTGATTCCCTCGCAGTAGTGACGAGGCCGTCCAGCAATTTTGCTCTCGACAAAATCGTCGTGCGTCAACCTTAGATACATTTTTGATCGCCAAGCAAATAATATATAACATAAACTATAAAATTGCGGCGTGAGTTGCCGTCGGCCACCTGAACATAAACCACAAAATTAGAACAGGACAATAATTATTTAAACAGACACACTCACGCCGAATTTGACTCCACAAAGCCTAAAAAATAACGGAGGGTTAGTGCACTCCTACAGACACTCAACCTTTTTGCACGTCACATAAAATCTACGCGCCACGGGACATGACCTGACTCCCTTCTCGCTTTTTTCACATATGATAATTCTCCCTAACCACCTTGCGGAAAATGCCGCCACATGCAACGCTGATCTCGCTGACCCTGCAGACTTGCTTCCCTTTTTCAGCAATGTGGCCCTTTAAATTTTCCTTATTGGTGATGGTATACGATAATTGCTTATCGATATGTCTGCAACACAAGAGAAATTAGAGTTAGGCCCATTGTTGCCCACGCTATATCTCAGTTAAATCCGAAGATCTTTAGCATGTACGACCCCTAGAAATATTCCGTTTTGATCCTCTACCTCATACGCGTTGTTTCCCACGGCTATAACAATCCTGCACTTGCGAAATTTTTTTGCGAATTTCGCGTTGAAGGCCTTGCTGAAGTCGCTCAGCACAAAATTCCGCCTATAAGCTTCTTGACCTGGCACGGCGTGAAACTTCCGAGCCCGCTTATCGTACTGTCGCCGGCTGCGTTCAAACGCTTGGTGCAGATGCAGCCTCACCTGATCTTGAACTACTCGGATCTAATCGGCTCTGTTGCTCCTCGTTCAACTCACAAGCATCCTCCGGTTCTAGAGTTTTTTCTTCTTGATTTGTTGACCTTCAATGCTGACCTGGGCAAACACCCTCGAATCTCGACTATCTCCTCTCTTGACCGATTCCACAACTTGTCTTTTCACCAAGCGTCGCTTCGCGAATCGTTCGCGCGCCTCTTTACCCTATGCGTCACTAAACGCATCCCATCAAGCTTCCGTTCTTCAAAAATCTTATTCCTAGCTATCATATATGCCCTTATCCTTTCTTCATAAGGTAGGTGCCTTAATTTCCTACCATGCTTGCAACTTATGCTAACCGTACTCTCTGATGGTGTATTCATAATTATTGAGTGGGAGTTGTTCCTGAGCGGACCTCTCCCGATCTGGTCACGCCCACTCGTCCGTTTTCTCCACAATCTGGACATTTAAGAGGAAGTGCGTCCGGTCTCCCACAACGGTAGCAGAAAACCCTTCGCTGCCTATCTCAGCAATCTCCCCAGTCGTGTCCTTGCTGGCTAGAGTTCCAGCATCCAGGCCTTAAACTTGACGATTTCGCCCGAATCTCCTCGACCTCCGCCCCGACTTTGAGTTTCTCGTTTTTACCTGATCGTTTGCATACCATATGCTAAACGAGAACCACGCTGTCCCAAGGTTGATTCAACCTCGTTACACTCCTCACGATGGTGATCAACAGAGTATACATCCATGGCATAGATGTATCTCCCAACCGAATCTTTTAGACTTTTTTATTACCAGCTTTATCAGTTTAGGCTCTGTTAGCGGAATTTAAAATCGGGAGGCCGTACTCGTCATCGACCGGATAAATTCGTTTACCGATTCCCCAGGGAGTTGGTGACGCTGTCTCATTTCTTGCCAACTTCCGCGAAAACTTGAAAAGAGCGCCTTTCATCGCACGAGTATATTGGTCGTTGCCTCACGTGAAGCCAATATAATTTTCGTGCTTGCTCCGTTACTAGCACGTGGAAGTTGCTGAGGATTTCATCCCACGGACACTGGAATTGCCTGTTAAAGTATTCCACCTTGAAAACGAAATCATCCACGGATCCTCTGTCGTTCGAGCCATCGAATGACACTTTTCACTTGTCCATCTTGACCCAAGATCGACCTGAGCGATGCTCGATATTCAGACGATGATGGTTCGCAGTTCTCCGATTTTCTTCAATTGTTGACGCCTGTCTAAAATCTCCGCTTCTGTTATTTTCCCGTTGCCTCCGGTCCGGACCTGGGTTGCGCCATTCCCACGCACCACCACGGCTTAGTCCGCTTGAGGTGTTTGACACCTCTGTCTTTGTCGGTGGCCTCAGAGCTATTTTGGTGCTCGAGCGTGATTTTGGGACAGCCCCCTGATGCGACTTTACTGCTGGCCAGACTCAGCAGTTTCCGTCGGCACCTGGCTACGAATCACGGGTGGTGGCGTCGGTCTTACTATATTGTTGATAGCTTTCAGAACTTGGTGAAAGCCTAGATGCACTTCCTCCCGCAATGCTTTTGCTATCCCTGAGTCCATCGACTGTTTGTAGGCCTCTTGAGCCTCGCAAGATCGCAACGTTAATTGCGGATACTATCTCAGAGTCTATTGCTGTCGCGGGCTGTTCAACAGCGTTACGGTCTTCTCGTGGCAAGTTAAAATTGGTGTCTGGAGCTACTGGCCTTACAGGGGGATCTTGCTAATCCGATGCCCCTCATTCCTCCTGCCTCCGCGACTTTCCAAGAATCGGATTGCGCAACAATCTCCTTTCCTACCATCTCCTTTCCCTTCCAGTCATGACTAAATTTATTCAGAATACTTTTACCGCAACTATTAACTGATAAATAACGACAAGCCTGGTCTAAGAACTTGTGGGATGGTTCGGATGGGGCTGAGCTGAGGCCACCAGGCGGGTCGCGGGTTGCGGATAGCGAACGGGCTCCACTTGTGGAGGTTAGCTGCGAATAACACGAGATTCCTCGTAAATAAGCAGTCCCGGACAAACAGCGGGTGCGGCAATGCTGATCGTACCGACAAGGCGCTTGTGTTGCCGCCTTTCAAAGTAAAGCGTCACACGTCTGGACCTGCGCCCTAGCACATCGCGTGCAGCGGCCATGAAGCCCAGCTCGCCAACACCCACCGAGCCTCGTCTGTCATACGCTGACACGACAAAGAAGGTAAAGGTGGCCGTGGTGCCGTGGATTTCCCACGGGTCATACTCAGTCACGGAGATTTATCTGTGTTGGAGGAGGCCATCGTCGACGAAATCATTGCGTCCGATGGAGATGTTGTGGTCTCATTCGCGGGCATTCACTTCCGGGTTGGATTCCTGGTTATTGAATGCTCCGATGAGGCCTCAGCCGATTGGCTGAGGACCGCAACGCCTAGGCTACAGTCATGGAAGGGCGTGCCCCTTGAGTGCAAGATGGGGGACGACATACCGTCGCCCCACTGTATCACGCTGTACTGCCCCAGGAGTGCAGACAGGTCAACCGAATCCCTGTTGGTTCTGCTGAGGAACCAGAACAGGATGGAGACCGACTCCTGGAAGGTGATCTCCAGGAGGAACGAGGGAGGAGGAGCCCTCCTGGTGATCGGGATAGACGAGCTATCCAGGAATATAATTGTGGAGAAGGGGCACCAGGTCTTCTTCCGTTACGGGACCATCCCCGTAAGTGGTCTGAAGACGAAGAAGACCGGGGAAAGGCCCAAACCTGCTCCAACGGGCAATGAAGATGTCGCAGTGGGCAACACCACCACAGCGGACACGCCTGCCCAGGAGCAGGGTACTCCGACTGCCCAGCCCACCGACCCGTCGGAGGACCTGGCGGACGATGAAGAACTGGCAGATATAACGCTCTGCCAGGAGGAGATGGGGGACGAAGACATCCCCATGTCCTCGCAGGAGCTGGAGGAGGAGCTGCAAGATGCAGCTGCAGCTGACGTCGCGATGGCGATCAGCGGTGACGGGGACGGCTCCGGGCCCCATTCGCCGTGTCAGCTGGAGCCTCCCCAGACGTAGATGCCAGGAGGCATCAACACAGGGCTGGCTCAGGTAAACATCCACCGAGCTAAGGCAGCCTCGGCAGTCTTAGCAAGGATGTTTACCAACAAACACCTTGGGCTGGCCCTAGTACAGGAGCCGTGGGTGAACGACGGCATCAAGGGCCTGTTCACAGCCGACTCCAAGGTAATCTGGGATCGGAGAGATCCAGCACCCAGAGCTTGTATCATGGTAAGGAAAAGTATTAACTTCACTATCCTTTCAGAATTCCTGACCAGAGACTGTGTTCCCATACTGGTGTCCACCAAGGGAAGCGCGGTCTCCATCGTCATCGTATCCGCATACTTCGCAGGGGATGCACCCTGCCCACCACCAGAAATTGAGAAGCTGGTGGAGTATTGCAGGATAGAGAAGATGCCGGTGCTCATCGGATGCGATGCCAATGCGCACCACTCTATATGGGGCAGCAGTGACATCAATCCAAGGGGTGAGTGTCTGACTGATTTTATTTTTAAGTATAATCTAGAACTAGGAAATGTCGGATCTACACCGACATTCGTCACTAGGATCAGGGAAGAAGTATTAGACATCACCCTGGTCAGTCGATCTCTAAAGTCTCACCTTAGGGACTGGCATGTTTCCCAAGAGGAATCCATGTCTGACCACAGGGCTATCCTATTTAATCTAAAATTAAATACGGATAGTAGTACACCTAGCCGCAACCCCAGGAAAACCAACTGGGAAGGCTATAAGTCGACTCTACGTCTTTCCCTAGCCAACGAGCCATCTGGTATACCCAGAAGGCCGCTAGAGCTGGACAGGGCTATTGGTGTCCTCAACAGATGCATAACTAAGGCATTTGAGGATAACTGCCCGGTAGGGAAAAAGTACATGGAAAAAGATGCCCCATGGTGGAACGACAGCCTAGAAAGGCTGCGTGTGACCACACGTCGCCTCTTCAATAAAGCAAAGAGAGACGGAGTATGGGAGCAGTACCGTGATAGCCTTACCTCCTATAATAAGGAAATAAGGAAGGCTAAGCGGAAGAATTACAGAGATTTCTGCGAAAGCATAGTTTGCACAAGCGAAGGCGCCAGGCTCCACAGAGCACTGGCGAAACGAGCGCCTGATGCGAACTTAGCATTGAAACGTGGGGATAACTCCTTTACGAGTAGTAATCTACAGAAATTAGAACTACTTTTCAAGACGCACTTCCCAGGAAGTACACCCCTGCAGGAAGGAGCTATTGAAAGGGAAAACAGATATAGGCCGTCAACCGACGACTGGGCATGCGCCAAGTCGACGGTTACAGAGGAGAAACTAAAGTGGGCAGTTGGTACATTCCAGCCCTATAAATCCCCTGGAACGGACGGCATATCGCCAGCCTTCCTTCAAACAGGACAGGAAATCCTCCTCTCTCGTATCAGGAAGGCATTAGTAAGTAGCCTGGCCCTCGGATACATACCGAGCGCATGGAGAAGAGCCAGGGTAGTCTTCATCCCCAAGGCAGGGAAGAAAGACATTACCAGCCCAAAGTCCTTCAGACCCATCAGCTTGACATCGTTCTTACTGAAAACGTTGGAAAAGCTGGTGGACTACAAAATCAGAAACACTTTGCTTAAGCAAAGGCCGCTGCACCCAACGCAGCATGCATATAGAGTAGGCAGGTCCACGGACACAGCACTTTACCAGTTGCAACGCACTTTAAGTGCGGCAATTGACAATAAGGAAGTAGCACTGTGCGCCTTCTTAGACATAGAAGGTGCTTTTGATAACACATCTCACGATGCAATCAATGCTACTCTTGAGAGAAGAGGCCTGGACCATACTACCAGCAGATGGATACTTGCACTGCTACGGTCCAGGCAAGCCACAGCATCACTACATGATAGCAATGTAACAGTCCTAACCACCAGGGGCTGTCCCCAAGGAGGGGTGCTATCTCCGCTACTCTGGAGTCTGTTAGTAGACGAACTGCTAAACAGACTCGCTAACAGTGGTATTCAATGTCAAGGATATGCCGATGACATTGTTATCATAGCGCGAGGCAAATTTGAAGAATCACTTTGTGACATAGTGCAGTCAGGACTAAGGATAACGTACGACTGGTGTATGGAGGTTGGACTCAACCTAAACCCTACGAAAACAGTCATCGTCCCCTTTACCAGAC